>PVLA01009078.1:49725-64297 GCA_004027455.1 Hydrochoerus hydrochaeris
TAAGACTCCCCCAGGAAAAGCCCAGCCCGAGCTGCACCGCGCTGCTCCCGCGCCTGCTTCCCCCCCCCCCCCCCCCCCCCCCCCCCCCCCCGACAAATCGCCGTCTTTGGTCCGACCCTTCTCTCCTGGGGGCGGGCGGGGATGCGCCAGCCCAGCTCCCCAGGAGGAGGGAGGGGCTTTTCTAGCAGCAAAAAGGGTCCCCCCGGCCACCTACCTGTCCCCTTCCTCCAGCTCCCTTTGGAGCCCGCCCCCGTAACATGACCCCAAGAAGTTCGTGGCAGCAGCAGGCTGAGACCCGGAGATGTCTGAGACTCATGGCACTTGTGAGAGGGGGTGACAGGAGGGCGATGGGGGTGAGGTGCTGCGCGCCTGCCTGGGGGGGCAGTGGTGAGCGCCCCATCTGGGCGCAGGGACCCAGGAAGCCACCGCCCCCGTCCCGTCCCCGAAGCGATGCGCGGCGTCCCGCTCGGCGGAAGCATCTTTGGGTGCGCGGGGTCCCCGGGCGGCTGGCCCGGTCCTGGGGCGGGTGGTGAGGTGTTGTCCCGAGGGCGGTCGGGCGGGTGCCGCGGGCTTGTTTTAGCTTCGCCTCTGTCTCTGGATGTGACCAGCAGCCCCCGACCCTGGGCCGCGTTGCTGGGGGTCCTGGCTGCCGGGAGGGGACAGCCGAGTCGAGTCGGGGCGGCCTGGGCCTCGGGTGCCCGGTGGCTTCAAGTCATGAGATTTTTTTTTTTTTTGTCTTTTTGTTTTTCTTTTCCATTTCGTTGAAATATTTACAGCAAAGGGGGGAGGAGAGAGGCAGGGGGAGAGGCCCCCTAGAGACAGATCCGAGCCCAGGACCCGCTCCCCAGGGAGAGGCAGAGCGGAGATCTGCTCCCCAGAGCAAGCACGGGGTCCACAGACCTGGAGCCGAGCCGGTGGGGGACTTGTGCTTCGTCAGGAGTCGCCCCGCAGGGGTCACTGGCACACTCTGGGGGCGGGCAGGCAGCAAAGGGGCAGGAGCTTCAGAGAAAGTTTCAGGAGACCACTCGACCGTCCCTCGGCTTGGGCCTGGGCCTGGCCAGGCCTCCTCCCGGGCTGCAGGCCCCGGCTCTGGGGAGCTGCCGTGCAGGAGCACTGGTCCTTCGGTCCTGCAGCCGGGGAGGCTGCCCAGCCTCGGGAGCCCTCATGCTTGGCCTGGCCAGGGGCGGCAGGGCAGGGGCAGCAAGGCCCCTCACTTGCTCCGGGACCTCCAGCCCCTCCTCACCTACCCCTCCAGCAGAGCTGGTGTGCATGGCTGGTAGGAAACCCTGTCTGTGAACCCTGGCACCTCGGGCCTCCACAGCGGAGCCCCAAAGGGGACCTGGGGCACACGGCCGAGGGGCGTGTGCGGGAGAGTGGTCACCAGCCACTACCTGCACCGCTCTCCCACAAGGACCCCACCCGGGGCTGCCTCCCGGACCGCGCCACTGGCCCCAGTCCGCAGGTGCCCTCAGAGGCTAGTGACCAGCTGCATCTGCCCGTCCCCATCGGGCCCTGGCCCCTCCAGGCCCGGGGCCGCCAGGTAACCCTCGTGGCTAGGCCTCCGCACCTGGTAGTAGCCCTGCAGGGGGTTCCGGGCCACCAGGGCTGGGGGGCGTGAGGTGTAGTAGATTTCTGGGGGCCCAGGGGGTGCGGGAGGCGGCGGGGGCAGGGCATCGCTGGGCCCCTCGGGGCTGCTGTCCGGGTAGGAGGGCGAGTCCCGAAGGTTGGCCCTGCTGGCGTAGAGGGAGTCCCGGCCTGGCGGGGAGGAAAGGGGCCGGCTGGCAGCGCCGCCCTCGGCCACGCAGCTCTCGGCCTCGTCCAGGTCACTCTGGTAGAGCACCGACTGGGCCCGGGGCAGTAGCAGCGGCTCCTCCAGGGCCTTGTAGAGAAGTTCGATCTCCGCGCGGTCGGGGCTCCCAGGCCCCCCGGCCTCTTCCTCAGCGCCGCCACCGGGCACAGGTGGCACAGGGGGCTCTGGCGGCGGAGGCCCCTTTGCCCCACCTCCGCTGCCCCGCAGGTTGTTGTGCACCAGCTCCGAGATGATCATCTTCTCGAAGGCTGCGGCGTCTGCCAGGTTGCGGCCCCGGGGCGGCTCGGGGCCCCCGTCCCCGGGCGGGAAATCGCCGCTCCGCAAGGAGTAGCTGTTGTTGAAGTTGCCATTCAGGGGCAGGGTGTCCACGCCGCAGGCCTCCCGACCTCCCAAGGGGTGCTCTGTGGGGCAGGAGGGCTGGTCAGGAGGGCAAGGGCAGTGGGGCTGCCCTGCACCCCGGGCTCTGTACCCGCACCCCTCTGCGGCAGTGAGAGGAGCCCAGACCCTCAGCCCCTCTTCTGCACCCGGTGGTCCCAAGTCCCCCGCCACCATCCATCACAGTGGGAGGGCTTCGGGGGTGCCACTGTGGTCCCCCGGGAGGCGCAAAGCCAGGCTGCAGTAAGGGGCACTTACTGGGCTCCCGGTAGCTGCCTGTGTGCCGGCCAGGAGAGAAAGAGAAGGCGACAGTCAGCAAATTGTGTCTGCCCTGCCCTGACCCCCAGGACAGCCCTGCAGCACCCTCACCTGGGGAGTTGAAGACCGGAGGAGAGGAGGGGTTGAAGCCCACAGACTCAGCGATTAGGGTGTTGTAGGGGCTGGTGCCGCCCCTGGGCTGCAGCACGGGGTTGGTCAGCAGGTGGTTCCCCATGGTACCTGCCGAGGGTCATAGTCACAGGGGGCCCCGGGCCAGGGTCGAGCAGAGACCCACAGCTGCCAGGCGCAGCGTGGCCGGGGAGGCCCCTCACCTCGGTTCAGGGTGGGTGTGCTGTTGATGTCACCCGCCATGAAGGAGGACTCCGTCTGCTTCCTCACTGTGTCGTTCCACATCCTCCGAATGCGGCTCTGGGGATGCACGGTGGGCATCAGTGCCACTGCGCACCCTGGGACCGCCCCAAGCCGGCTCTGGCCCCCTGCCCCGTACCTGGGTGCCTGTGTAGTAGCGGGTGCTGCTCCGCATGGCCGAGGTCTTGAGGGAGCCGTGCGTGCCCCCCGGCGGGGAGCGGATGCAGCAGTAGGAGTGACGCAGGCACTTGCTGTACTCCTTGTGCACCTGGGGGCGATGGGGATGTGAGCTGGCGACAGGCCGGCAGCCTCCTGTTCCTGCCTCGGCCCGTCACCAGTGCTGGGCTCTGCCTTGGCAGCCTGGCCCGGTGCCATAGGACCAGGTCTGCAAACCCTGCAGCTCAGCTTTTTTCTTTTGAGACAGGGTCTCGGTACCTAGCACAGGCTGGCCTTGGATGTCTGGTGACTGGCCCGCCTCAGCCTCCAGAGTGCTGGGATTGCAGGTGTGCGCCACCACAGCCGGCTTAGTCAGGTTCTGGAGCGTTGGTCTCCAGCCTGCCACCTGCAGCCCTTCCTCTCACTCCCTCCTTCACAGTTTTCTTTCTTAAGGTTTAGACTCTTAACAGATCTATTTTAGCAGGGACCTTTCTATCACCATGGAATTCACAGTTCTGGCACCATCACGGGGGAACTGCTCTGCCGAGTGGGGCGCAGCGGTCTCCTGCCCTTTCTGCCCCCTCGCTGCTCGTCCTGCGCGCTCTTCCACAACCCCAGCCTGGCTCCCCTCCCGGCAGCCGTGTCAGCGCTGCTCAGTGCCCTGGCCCGGGGTGCCCGCTTCCCTCCACCTGAGACACACGTGGCGTCCCGTGGGCTGTGGGCCTCACCTTTTTCTGTAAGGCGCAGTGAAAGACAAAGATGAAGACGCCCTGGAAGGCGTTGAAGGTGGTGAAGAGATAGGCCATGACCACCGACTCCTTGTTGATGAACAGGAGACCGAAGGCCCAGGTGAGGCCCAGGAGGAAGAGCAACGCAATGGCCCCCAGGGCCCAGGACCTGAGGGTGCGGGGTCAGGTCAGAGACCTGCTAGAGGAGGCGGCGCCCCCACCCCACAGCCCGGGCGGAGCAGCCCAGGGCAGGGGCCAGCGCTGCCTGCCGTTGAATGATGCCGACACCCTGCTCCCGCGCCACCGCGGCCTGATTTTCTTCAGCCGCCCTTGCATGGACCCAGGTTCAACCACAGCCTCCAAACCCCACCCGGGCCAGCTGTGGGGTCACAGCTCCCTGGCACCACCCAGCAGGGGCTGACGAGGCCAACAGTGTCCCCTGAGCCCTGGACCCACTGCACAGGACAGGGAAGGGCCAGGGCTCACTTGATGTTGTCCAGGCGGCTGGAGTCGGGCTTGAGCACGGAGGAGCTGCGGACCATCTTGTGCAGGGTCACCATGAGGAACACCAGGTTCACCTGGGGGGCGGGAGGCGGCTCAGCCCCTCTGCTCAGTCCACGGGCTCCAGGCCAGCGCCCACCCTGCCAGGTGGCAGCTGCTGCAACACCTGCCTTCAGGGCCCTCAGTGGGAGGACCTGGCGCCAGCTGCCACAGCCCAGGCGTTACACACACAGCACCTGCTCCATCCCAGCCCTGCAGACCCAGTCTCCCCGTCCTCTTTGGATGCAATTCCCACACCGGCACTTTCTCTGGTGTTGGAGGGAGCTAGGTGAGGGCTGGCCCGGCCGAGGGCAGATGCCCACAGCGCAGGGCACTGCTGGCCACTTACCACGATAACAAAGGAGACGGGCCCAATGAAACTCCAGATGAAGTAATTGTCCACGCGGAGCCAGCAGCTGTGGAGAGAGGGGGCTGGGGTGGAGGGGCGCGGCGGACCCTGAGGCCCAGCCCTGGGGGGGCAGGGCGGGGGTGGGGGCACTCACGCTTTCTCGGTGCCGTAGCTGCGGTAGTCAATGGCGGCCGCGATGCCCACCACCAGCGCAGGGAAGCAGTAGCCGCCCAGGTAGTAGTACTTGGTGCGCGAGTATTCGCTCTCGAACACCTCCACCAGCAGCAGGTAGAGGTGCACCCCCTCCAGGCACAGCCAGGAGAAGGCAGCCAAGAAGAAGTAGTGTAGCAGGCCAGCGAAGATGGGGCAAGCGATCTGCAAGGAGCCGGGGCGGCGGCAGTGAGGGGGACCAGTCAGAGCCCCGCCAGGCCCCGCCCCGCCCCGCCAGGCCCCGCCAGGCCCCGCCCCGCCAGGCCCCGCCCACCTCATACTGGGTCTTGTCTATGCCGACCAGAAAGAGCAGCTCGGCCAGGAAGAGGTTGATGCAGAGGTTCTTGTGGATGGTGTTGCGGTCGGTCTGCAGCCCACGCAGGAAGCAGAAGGTGGAGATGCAGATGGCCAGGCAGACCAGGGAGATGACGATGCCCACCCAGGTGATGACAGACAGCAGCAGCTCATTGATGCGGCCCTGGTACTGGGGGACAGGAGTAGGGCGGGATCAGGCCTCTGGCTGCACGTGGCCAGCGGTGCGGAAGGCCCGGCCGGGTGCCAGCTGCAGGCAGGGCAATCCTGGACTGCCCACCAGCCGCGCTACAGGCCGCCTGCTGCTCCCTTCCATGCTCTGGAAGGCTTGTGGAGAGAGGACAAAGTGACAGCGGCACGCTTCTCCAGGGGCCTCGGGAGGGGCAGGCATGGCGGGGCAGGCATGGCGGGGCCCGGGATGGACGGGACGGCGGCCCCCACCCCCAAGGCTGGCCTTCCCGGCACTGCCCATGCCGTGCCACCCTGGGGTGCCACGCAAAGCCCTGGAGGAGCAGGGCGCGCAGCTTACGATCTCTCGGTGGGCCATAAGCACGGCGAAGTTGGTGAGGTGGCTGCAGGCACAGGTGGTGTGGGTCTTGTTGGACTCCACCAGGCGGCAGCCCTGGGTTGACCAGTAGCCCAGCATGGAGCGCTCGGAGTAGTTCCAGAAGGAGCAGTTGGCATTGAAGTGGTTCTTGGCCTGCGGTGTGGCGGAGACCAGGATGGGGTCAGACACAGGAACACGCTCTGGCACCCCCACCCAGCTCGGGGGACAGATGCCAGCCAGGTCCGGGCACAGAAGGGGCTCACCTCCAGGTGGGCCACGGTGAAGATGACAGGGTCCATGAGGAAGACACGGCTGGACTCCTTGTTGATGGACGCCGCGATGACCTGTGAGTTTACCACCAGGGAGGCACCCCCAGGGCCCCCCATGCCCGCCTCGCCCGCCAGCTTCACCGTGGCATTCTCCGTGGACAGGAAGAGGCCCAGGTTGTTGTAAAGGATGAACACGACCTTGACCACGCCTGGGGAGGATACGTGTGGGGCATGTGGTGCTGGCCCCAGCTCACTGCAGGCCTCGCCACACCTGGGCAGCTCTCGCCACCAGACCACTGCTTGGGGCCGGCCATGCGGACAGCGACGGAGCCGGATGTGGGGCTGTTCCAACCCGTGTGTTCCCCCAGTGTGACCTCTCCGAGCTGTGGCTGGCTGGGGACTGCCCTGGGGACAGCTCTGAGGACCGACAGCGCCTCGCGAGCTGTGCGGCAGGCGGAAGAGCCGTGGCTCTGCCCGCACGGTCCCCTCCAAAGTCTGCCGGGCGCTCACCATTCCGGCTGTTCTGCTTGATGGTGTTGGCGGACAGGTGAATGGAGCTCTCCCTGGGGTACTCCTGGGGGAAGACCAGCTCCTGCACCTGGCCCTCTGTGTTCAGGACGGTCACCTCCAGCACTGTGGGCACAGGACACAATGCCAGGGCACACGGTGGGGCTGTCCTGACGGGGTGGGGCTCAGGGCAGGGGGGGCAGCCGTCCCCACGGGCTCTGTGCCACTCACCCACATTCTGCTTGGCGGCCAGGAATCGCGCAGGCTCCCGGACGTTGTCAGCCAGCAGGAAGGCGCCCTCCTCCAGCACGTCCAAGAGCATGGTGGCCGTGTGCACCTGCTCCGTGGTGTTCATGTCCTTCCAGGACTCCAGTGCTTCAGGCCGCAGGAGGTTGTCCACGGTCTCCACCACAGCCTGCGTGTGTGGGTAGTGGGGAGCCAGCGCTGAGCGCCCCTGCGCCTAACCCTTGCCTCCCCCCCTGTGCCCATCCCCCTGCCGCAGGCCACACCTTGATGTAGTCTTTGCAGGTCCGCTCCCGTTTGTGCATCTGGGGAGATGGAAGTGGTGTCAGCCGGGTGCCCTCACCACGTCCCTCAGCCCTGCACAGTCACGCCTTGGCCAGGAGAGCTCGCACCCCGTGTCTGTCCCCGACCTGGGGCTGGGCCCAGACCCGGACAATCGGGGAAGGCCCCTGGCAGGGTCCCTGCCTCACCACCGGCCCACCTTGTTGTAGTTCTTCCCGGCCGACTCGCGCTCAATGGGCCGCAGGGCCTGCAGCTGGGCATCCAGGATGTCCAGCAGCTGCTCCATAAGCTTCACAGACGAGGACACGTCCCCCGCGTAGATGGAGCCCCGTGTGTGGCGGGCCAGCTCGCTGGCGATGTTGGCCGCATTCTCCCCGCTCTTGATCTGGAAGGGTCGAGGCAAGGGGGCTCAGCACCGCGTGAGGCTGATCAGTCCCCCTGCCCTCCCGCCCGGGCTCTGCACCCCATCTCCTGCAGACCCCCAGGCTACCCTGAGACCCAAATATGCGCGCCTCCCTGAGAGCCCTGCACCGTCTGTCTGTACCTTCTGGGCCACCTGGTTGACCCAGGGAGAGGTGCAGTTGCTGAGGTCAGGGCCCCGGGGGTTCCAGAGCCCCAGTGCTGGCAGACACTGGAATGAGGCGATTCCTGGAGACACACAGCCAGGGACCGGGGTGCAGGGGAAGGGGGGCATGGAGGGAGACACGTGCAGGGGTGAGGCAGTGCTCACCCCCTTCTCCTGTCCCCGCCCTCCGGCATTGGAACCCCCTTGGATGGCCAGCCCACCCTGCAGCTGGCCCTGCAGCCACCATGTCCCAGGCCCCACCCACCACCCCGGTAGACGCACACCCCACACCACCTGCCCAGTACCAGCCTGGCGCTCACCTCGAGTGCCCTTGGGGCACGGCCGCTCCACCAGCATGCCCTGCTGGGTGGCCGGCCACTGGACCCGCCGCACCTCTCGGGGTTCGCAGAAGAGCTCAGGGGACACATGCAGGTTGGGGGCTGGGGGCCGCCGGGTGCTGGGGGCAGGGGCTGTGGCTGGGGGCAGGTCAGGTCCCAGCTGGTTGATGGCACCCACTGGGTGCGTGGTGAGGGGTGCCCGGCGGAGTGGGGTGGTGGCCGCGGGGGAAGCAGTGCTGGTGAGCGGTGTGGGCCGGGCAGTGGTGGTCGTGCTGAGGGGTGGGGATGTAGCGGGGCCTGGAAGAGGGGTGGATGGACACAGGGTCACACCCAAGGTGGGGCCCCCTGGGGCGCCTCACTCTTCCTTCCCCACTGGACAGAGGTGCCCCAGGCCATGGGCTCTGGAAGCGGCCATCCCAGCCCCGCTAGTCCACAGCAGATCTCCTTTGCTTAGGTGACCATAGAGTGAAGTGTGGGCACGCTGGGGCTGCTGGCTGGGTCTGTGACCTGCTTGCCTCCCTCTGGGGCCTCAGTTTTTCCCTTTTCAAAGGACACTGCCTTAACTAAGGCTCCCTGTGGTTGGTCAGAGCTGATGTGGGGAGTGGCCCAACGCAAGGGCCCCTATCCCGCTGACCCCGGCAGCTCAGCCGTGTCCTCTGCTGACCGTGGGGGTCCCCAAGGTCCTGTCTCTCGAGGGATCTGGTGTGCCTGGGGCCCCTGGCAGAGGCAGCACGGGCCAGCGGCCGGCCTGTGCACCCAGACCTGCTCCTGTCACAAGCCCTGTCCCCTGGCAGCCCGTGCACCTTGGGGTGCATGGACTGCACGCTCCCGTGACCTCCGTCACCCTGGAGCCGCCCACAGTCGCCCCCCCTGCAGGGGGCGGGGCTCAGCAGCGGGGTGGGGGTGGGGGGTTTCTCACCAGCGCTGGGGTCCGGGGGCCCAAACTCCAGCCCGTAGCGCACCACGAAGTAGTTGTTCCAAACATAGAGCTGGTTGTCGCGCGGGTTGTAGTCCACGGAGGACACGAACTGGTAGGGGTTGGGGAAGGCCAGGCCCACGGGCTCCTCGCGGTTGGCGTTGGTGTTGAAAGCGTAGTCCACGCGGTTACCAGCCGCCTCGCTGTCGTCGTCCACGTAGACGGAGCGCAGCACGTAGAGCACCCCGCACACCATGAAGGCGTTGGAGGCCGAGCGCTTGTCGTAGCCGGTCTCCCAGGTGCCCTCGAAGCGCAGCGTGTAAGGGTTCAGCTGGCTGACCACCAGCCGCCCATTGTTGGCCTCGGTGGCGTAGATGACCCACAGCCCGTTTTCGTCCACGGCCAGGTCGATGTCAGTCTTGCCGCCCCAGCGGTAGGGTGACGTGTCGTGGTAGTTGGCTGTGTTGATGACCGTCTCGCCGCTCTTGATGCGCGTGCGCAGATCGTACTTGACGATGTTGCGCGTGCGCTCCTTGTTGTAGAAGACGGCGCCGTCATAGACCACAAAGCCCGTGCCATCCACGCGGTTGGGCAGGCGGTAGGTGGTGGTGTGGCGCGCGGCCACGTAGTCCTCCCAGGACGCGTACTCGGTGAGCGTGTCTGTGCGGTAGGGGATCCAGGGCATGACGTAGATGCGGTCGCCCGCCTGCAGCGGGTCCTTGCACCAGGCGCCCGACTGGTGCTCCGACTCGTGGGTGGAGGTGGGCTCCAGCACCTTCTGCAGCGTCCCCGGGCACACAAAGACTGGGCCGGGCGCGCGGCGGGCAGCGGCAACGGGGAGAGAAGGAGAGAGAGGCGAGTTGGTCAACGGAAGCCGGCAGCGCCGCCCCCTGCTGCTGCAGTCACGGTTGCTTGGTCGGGCTGGTGAAGGGGAGGGGGGTTTGCGGGCTGGGGCCCCGCCCGCCCAGCTGCCCCTCGCCCTGGAGGTGAGGACCCTGCGGGCCATCAAGAGCAGGGTTAGTGTGGGAGGGAGGCGGCGCCCTCTTCCCTTCCTGCGCGAGACCCCGCGGGCTGGGGGGTGGGCTCGGCTCAGCGGCCCCTCCCCCACCGGCCAGAGCCGCTCCTGGTGGGTTGTGGAGTGGCCGGACACGGTCCCCCCCGCCGCCCCTCCACCGTAGCAGTGACCATGACTGGTCAGCACACTCCTACATCTCTACGGAAGCCAGGGTCCAGTGTTCTGTCCTTAACCAACCACAGCAGGGCAGACTTGTTTTAAAAAAGAAACCAAAACAAACCAAAAACCAACTTCACTTTCTTCCTGCTGGAAAAATTGCAAGGTACAGAGGTGTGCCTGAACGCACGGGGGTGTCGGGAGCGCCCCCTCCCACGGGCCCCCTGCAGGTCAGTAGCTGCTGAGGAGCTAGGGTGGGGTGGCCCCCCGGAGAGCCGGGGTAACCCAGCCAGCAGGGTCTCGGGGTCGGGCTCTGCCGCCGCCACTGGTGCGCAAGGGTGGAGGGGGGCTCGGAGGGAGGGGCCTCCCGGGAGGGCGGGGGAGCTGTGTGGAGGGGAGAGAGAGGGGGGGCTCCGCGAATCCCGGCTCCGGAGGCTCCGAAGACCACCTGGGAAGAAAGGGTTAACGCTGGCGGAGGAGAGAGGGTGAGCAGAGAATTCACGGCAAGGCCCAGGCCCAAGTGAGGGTCCCCTGGGGGGCAGTCCCAGGTCCAGCTCGGAGGGGGCAAGGGAGGGAGCCAGGAGCTAGGATAAAGACCGGCCCGCCCCGCCCTCCCCTGCCCCACCCTCCCCTGCCCCGGACCCCGGTTTACCTGCGACCATCCCCGGCTCGGGAGGAGGGACCAAGGCAGCGCTGATGTCAGAAAGGTGGGGGGCCCCGCCCCACCCCCCAAATTCCCTGAAAAGAGGAAAACCTCGACTGCATCTCGTTGGCCGCCGCCAGCCGGCCCGCCCTCACCCTTCGTGCCCCTTGCTGGCCTGTCCCTTGCTGGCCTGCTGGGTCCGTGTGGCCGAGAACCCCACCCCGGGGGGCTGCCAGGTACCCCTCCACCAGGTGGCAGGCGCCTCCCTGTGGCTCCCCTGCTAGTGAGCCCCAGATCAGGCTGGGGCGGGGCGGGGGCTGCGGTGAATTCTCTGCTCCGTGGTCAGTCCTGGGGCCCCAGGGGGACAGGGTCAGCCCTTAGCCTCCATTTCCTGCCCGGCTCTCCGCTGGGGGACGCTTCGCCTTCCTTCCGGCACCAGGGTCCCCGGGCACAGAGGGGGACGGAACCAGGCCGCTCCGGGTGGGCTCAGGCTCTGAGGCCCTGCCACCTCCTGTCCCCGATGCCCTTAGGGTCGGCCCAATCTCCATCCAGCACACCTGGCTCCAACCTTGTCCCCTGTGCCCCAGGTCCCCCCGCCACGGCTCTGCACCCCCAAACCAGGGTCTGCGCGTGTGAAGAGGATGGGGGAGGTTTCAGAGCCTGATCTAGTCCGGGGGTGTCAGGGGGAGGAAAAAGTTAGAGGTCATCTCGGGGGGAGGGGGACGGAGGAGGAAAGGTCTGCATGGGGCCTTGGGCAACGAGGACGCCTCCCCGGCACCCAGCGGCCCACACCTCCTCTTCCCTCCCCGTGGCCCCCCAGAGGAAGCGTCCGGTGCTGCGGTTCCAAACCAAGGCCTGCAAGGAGAGAGGCTGGTGCCGGGTGGGGGTGGGGCGGGGAGACCTGGGCGGGCGGCCCAGGCCTCCGGGTGGGGGAGGGGCAGCTGGGGGGGCCCTCACCCCGCACCCTCCAGGGGATGCTCCACGGTGGCCGTAATTTCCCGGAACACGGAACAGGGAGGCCAGGGCCGCTCCCCCCGCCCCTGCCGCCCGCCTCTGCTGACGGGTCAGCTTCCATGCACCTCTCGGGCAGGAAGCGACTGTCCCCTCTGCCCCCCACCCCGGCAGCCAGCCCATGCCCCGTGGGGACCCTGCGAGAAATTACGGCGCCCCTGGAGGTCCCCGGCGCGGGTCTGTGCCCGTCCACCCGCTCCCTGGTCCGCTAACACCACAGCCCAAAAGGAACCCTGACTGCAGCTTTGCAAGTGTGTGCGAGCAGAACCCGCCGCCCCCCGCCCCCCAGGAGCCCACCCGCCCGCGCCCCCCGGCCGGGGCCGCAGCGGACACCCCTCCAGGACCGGACCTGCCGGGGAAGGGGGCGGGGCCGGTGCTCCGCGCTCCGCACGGCTCCGGGCTCAGGGACGCCACCGTGGGAGAGAGGAGGGATCTGCTCCCCAGAAGGAAAACAAGGGGGCCCCCAGCCCACCTCCCCTGCACGGGGTGGGGCACTCGGTGGAAAAGGTACCAGGGGAGGGGGGCAGACAGGAGAGGAAGAGAGCCCTCCCTCCCCTCCACCGGGTCCTGGAGGCGGCAAAGGTGACAGCAGGCCGGCCGGTCCCCAAGGGCCGGGCCGGGCGGGAGAGACGGGAGAGAGAGGAGAGAGGAGAGAGAGGCAGAGGCTGGCTGAGCTCGGAGAGCTTCCTCCGGGCTGGGGTGCCCGAGGCCACACCGGGGCCCAGGGAGGACCGGTGGGGCAGCGGGGTACAGGGCGGGGTCCCATGATGGCACAGCAGAACAAAGTGTGAGTTAGGGGTTAGCGTCGGTGGCGGTGCGTTTACCTTTCTGTTCCACTTCTACTTTAAGCATCGGAAGAGAGAGAGAAAACAAATTGAAACAAAAGTGCAAGAAAAAAAGAGAAAAACAAAACAAAACAACAAAAAAAAAAGAGATTAAATTGCTTTTGTTGCTTCCGCGGCCCCCTGGCCTCTCCTTCCTCGCTCCAGCTCCCCAACCCCTTCCGCCGCATCCACTCACCCCCACCCCCAGATCCCCGCTCTGGGGTTGGGTGGGGCCCCAGGGTGCTGGGGAGACAGTCCAGGAGGGGTACACACGAGGGACACGGGGGAGACAACAGCGGCGGGGACTGGCACAGAGGAAGCACGGCTCCCCTCACGGGAGAGCCAGGGCCCTGGGGCAGGGTTCTGGGGTTCAGGGACTCCCAGCCCCGAGCTCAGCTGAACTCTGGCCACTTCCGATGGCCTGGCCCAGGTTCCCTCACCCCACCCCGCCCCTCAGGAGCCTGGTGACACACAGGACAGAGGCCCAGGGCAGAGGTCATGGCCTGGGGGGGGGGGGGACACACACACACGAGCGCACACAACCCCAGCCAGCCCCCACCCCAGGACCCCGACCCCCATATGCGCCCACCCTGCCCCGCCCCATGGCCGGGCGGCACCTGGGGGAGGAAGACGCTGGTTAGACTGCACGGCTGCAAGGCAAATCCATTGTTAGTCCAGTGCCCACTCCGCTCCAGGGAGTCCTGGCCCCCCACCCCAGCACTGGGGTCACCCCAGCCTCAGAAGACTAGCCCCATGGCCCCCAGCTCGGCATCCTCGAGCGGAGCTGAGTGGAGGTCCTGCAGGGGCAGCACAGGGTCCCTTCCCAGCACCTCGCCCAGACCCGGCCCTTGGACATGTTCAGGGGATGTTTGGGGGACCCCTGCCTGGCCTCCCTGGCCTCTCGCTTAGCTCTGCTGACCCCGTCCCACGACCAGAGCCCTCCTGGCCTCCGAGCCCCGGGCCTGGTTGGGGGCAGACCCAGCCCCAGGGTCTCCCCGGCCTCCTCCCTGCCTGCCCTGGCCCTGCTGCACGGATCCGCGCCTCCGGCCTGGGCTGGGCCAGGGCCTCTTCCTGCCCTGGCCCTGGCCTGCTGCGGAGAAGCCGCCTTCACCACCTGCTGTTATTTTTATCATGCTCAGCGCGGCACGGTCACTGGAGGAGCTGAGAGAAGCCCCAACAAAGCCAGAGACCACCCAGCGCTTAAGCAGGAGCTGGGAACCTGCCAGGCGGCTCTCTTTGCAGAACCCTGGCTGCAGATGGGGAAACTGAGGCCTGTAAAGTGACGCCACCAGGCCAAGGCCACATCCCCTCTACCACTGACAGCTTCTGAGCAGGCCTGGCCTTCCCTCCTGCCAGCGGTGGCCACTGCTGGCTGCAGGCCGGGCTCATACCGTTCCCAGCACAGCTGGAACCGGGCTCGGGCTGGCGCTGGGAGAGAGCAAACCTCAGCCTCTGGGGGCCAGAGGTCCTCGTGCCCGGGCTCCCGCCGCCTGCCACAGGGCCCAGAGCAACCTGGTCGTTTGCTCGGGCCTCAGAGCCCAGGAAACCTGTGCCCGCCCGCCCACCCGCAGATCCCTCTGTTCTAGCTGCTTTGCTGCCTCCCTACCACCCACCCCCTGCTGCCCCTGCTGCGGGATGGGCCGTGTCCCCAGTGCTGTAGGGAGACTTCAGGGAGCACACGGGCGTACCCCTTGGGTGGTGGCGGCGGCGGCGGCAGAGGCCTCAGGCACTGCAAGGAAAGGGCGAGGCCTAAAAGAGGAAAGTTAGGGAAGCACAGGCAAGCAACCCTGCTGCTTCCGCAGGCAGAGCGATGCAGGCAGAGCGACACAGGGCGTCCTTGTCACCTGCGAGGAGAAATCAAAGGTGGGGGGGTGGGGAAGGGAACGTGGGATGGGAGAGGAGGGGAGTCATGAGGTCTCCTGCTCCCCTATGCCCTCACTCAGACCCCCTGGTGGCCCTGCCCCTCCCCGCTCTGCCCTACCTCCAGGTCTGGTATTGAAGCCAGGTGGGAGGGGACAGAAGGAGGGAAGAGAAAGGGTAGGAACACGGGGTACTGAGGAGGAGAGACCTTGTCTTTGCTCCCCTGGCTGGGTGCAGGACAGCCAGGCCCCTGGCTCCCCAGATCACCTTCCTGCAGTTTGGTGGGGGC
>PVLA01009078.1:64397-80231 GCA_004027455.1 Hydrochoerus hydrochaeris
TGTCACTAAGCCCGGGGCGGGGGGGGGGGGGAAACAAACCCCCCCCTCCCCACGGGGGGGGGGGCCGGGGGGGGGCCAGGGGGCGGGGGGGGGGGAGGGGGGGGGGGGGGCCCGGGGGGGAGGGCGGGGTGGGGCGGGGGGGGGGGGGGGGGGGGGGGGGGGAGATACAGCCCAGCTTCCACGACGGGGAAGGGACCAGCAGGGGACAGTGTGACGGGAAGTTGGAAGAGGAAGGGGGTGGCCAGCTGGGAAGGGCAGGTGTGCAGGTGTGGCAGTCAGGAAGGCAGCGGGCAGCCAGGTCAAGAGGTGACACAAGCAGGGGAGCTCAGCGTGTGACCCTGACTGTGGGCCTGTGACTGGGGTGAGCATCGGAGGCCGCGTGTGTGGGTCAGGGTGTCCCCTCCTCCTCCTGGCTTACACCGTGGGGGCCGCACCGTGGGGGGCCCCGCCCAAGAGGAACAAGATGACTCACTGTAGGGGACACAGTCGTATTGCACCTCCAGGTACTTGTAGGTCCCGGGACAGGGGTCAGGGAAGGCATCCGAGCCGGCCACCACCACGCACTGGGTGCGATTGTTACACCTGTGGAGGGAGAAGGGATCTGGGAAAGGTGGACCCAGACCTGGGGGTGCCATGGTCAGGTGAACAAGGGGACCCCAAAACAGGGGAGGCGCGGGGCCGGGTCTGGGGCCTAAGCAGGTGTGGGCATCGCCATCCGTCCCCTGCCTGTCGCTGGCCGCCTCTGCATCCCCTCGGGGCGGGGACAGCAGGGTGACCCCACAAGCAGGCCCCCACCGGCACCCCGAGCCCCACAGCCATCCCGAGGCAGGCCTGTGCCCCCCACCCACCCCCAGGCCGCTGGCTCTTGCAGCAGCAAGGGACAGCGGGGCCTGACCACGTCCGTCCACCCACCCGCCCATTCCTCTAATGGCCCATCACTGGCCCAGCCGTCCCACTCCTGGGTATACACACAGGGAAACTGAGTCAGGACCGAGGCAAATCTCAGGCACCTGAATTCAGAGCTGTGCTACCCACACCCACCCACAGGGGGCGCTGACAGCCCAAAGCCCAGGGCCATTGGCCTGTGCCCGGCCACCGCAGGGAACTTTGTCCTTGGCGTGGGTGACGCAAGCCAGACCCAGAGGAGCGGGCGTGCGACCCTGGCGACCTCAGGGTCAGGGCAGATGAAGGGCTGGGGGTGCAACCACTAAGTGAGCCTAAGCTTTCCTTTGGGGGTGATGGAATGTTCTGGAACTCAGTCAAGATAGTGGTTGCCCAACCTTGTACATGTACTAAATGTCACGGAATGTGTTTGCTTTAAAATGGTTCGTTTTAATCATTTAAAAATAAACAGCGCACATCCGGGCTCAGGGGTGCAGGCCTGCGGATCTCCGCACTGGAGGCTGCAGGGGGAGGGGAGGGGGAGGAGCCTAAGGCTGAACCCTGCTTGGGTTCTCCAGACCCTGACTCAGAACGGAACATGAACCAGAGCCAGAAGTTGACATGGTGGCAGCACATGCCTGTCATCCCAGCACTCGGGAGGCTGAGGCAGGAAGATTTCAAATTCAAACCCAGCTTGGGCAACTTGGTGACTTAGCAAGAGGGAAAGAAGACTGGGGATGTGGCTCCAGATAAAGGCCTTGGGTTCAGTGCCCCAGGGATGCAAGAGAAAGGGAACCAGAGAAAAAGTGTGTGCGCGTGTGCACACGCGTGCGCAGTGGAACCGGAACCGGAACCCCAGCTCAGCGCTTCCTGCCTTCCATTCCCAGTATCGCAAAAGCACAAATAACGGCGTGGCCGGGGCTAGAGGTGCTGCTCAGCCAGTGAGGCCCAGGGTTCTGCCCCAGCACCACAGTGAGAGCCGGGTCCCTTTTGTTGCCCCGGGGCTGTATCCTCGAGGATATCCTCTGGGCCTTTATCTTTTTGACTAGTCCCCAGGCTGACCTAGAAGTCTCAGTGATCCTCCTGCCTCAGCCTCCCCAGTGCTGGGATTCCAGGCCGGCTCGCACCACCCACCTGGTTTCAGGTTATTTTAATAAAACAGCAAACCAGGAACAAACTGCCACTGGCCAGCCCAGGCTGGAGGCTTCCGACCCCAGCCACCTCTGACAGCGGAAATGCACAGGGGGTGAATCCTGGCCCACAGGGCAACGGTCCGAATGGCCAGGCTCTGGGGGCGGCTGGCAGGAAGGAGGCACCTCAACTCTGTTGGGCTTAGGTCAGCTGCTCAGGGTGTCTCTAGCAGAGCAGCTTCCGTGTGACCCTAACTCACACAGGGGGCTCCCGGTTTTTGGAGGAAGTGGGGGAGCAGCAGGGCTGGGTGCCCAGGGAGTGGGGGGGGGCCCAGGGAGTAGGGCTCTGCAGAACACACCGGGCATCAGGAGGGCCCGACTGACACCGCCAGGGACTCCGCCATCCTGGAGACCTAGGGACACCTGTCCCCTCCCTGAAATTCCCCAGGCGCCTGGTCCCCCTGACCCCAGCCTCCTTCCCACTTCCCTGTGCTACAAGGTCCTGCGAGGAAACCATACTGTCTTGGACAGCAGAGATTCTCATGAGCCTGTGGTGTCCCCGGCAGCAGGGGACAGAACTCTGTCCCCGTGGGACTAAGAACCCAGTGAGAGAAGGCACAAAATAAGACTGGCGTGGTGGCACACGCCTGCAATCTTAGCACTCAGGGAGGCTGAGGCAGGAGGATCCCCAGTTGGAGTCCAGCCCGGGGAACTCAGACACCCAGCGAGACCCTGTGCCTTGGAAGCTGGTGAGCAGGTCTTGGGGTTACCATCCTGGCCCTGGGAAGCAGCACCGAACCCCACCGGTGAGCCCAGGATGCTGCCCATCACCCCAAGACACCCAGCGCCGGGCCGCTCACCTCTGCGACATGATCTTGAAGGCGTCGGGGAGGTAACACTGCACGTTTTCCATCTGGAAGGGGTCGGCATCGCAGATCTTGTCATCAGTGCGCCCGTAGTTGGCGTTCTCCACCATGATGACATCGCTGCCTGGGCACCGCAGCTCGATGGGGTAACCCTCGCATGCCAGCTCCCGGCGCATGAGCCCGAAGGGGAGCCCGGCCCGGCTCAGGCCTGCTGGGACAGGGATGGGACAGTTGGCCTGAGCTGGGGGCCTTGGCCGTGACCCTGCCTCTGTCAGCAACGGGGCCCCCCAGCTCGCAGGCTGACGTCCTAACCAGTCCCCCCCTCGGCCAGTGACCGCGGCTGGAAGCACCATGTTCGGGGCACTGGGGGCAGAAGGTATGTGGGGTCCCCCTGCCCTGGCCCTTTTTAAAACCCGACTTTGAAAGAGCAGCTCGGTAAGCTGCTCGGGCTGGCCTTGAACCCGCAATCCTCCTGCCCAGACTGCTGAGGTCTTGGGGTGACCGGTGTGCACCACCAGGGCCGGCAAAGAGCAGGTCTTTGCTCCTGGTGATGAAGTTAAAGAAGGCCCTGGGGGTGGACCCCAAAACATAACAGGGGCTCTTACCAAAAGGGGGATTTAAGCTTGGGGTAGCTGTACACACCTGAAACCCCAGTACCCTGTGAGGCTGAGGCGGGAGGATCCCAAGTGGAAGCCCAACCCAGGCAACTTAGCCACTGTTTCGGTTTGGTCTGGGATGTTCCCCAAAAGTACAGGCTCAGTAGGGGCTTTTCGGGGGGGGGTGGCTGGGCTCTGGGGTGCAGAACTCTTCAGTGGACTCGTGATCCCCTGACACACTGAGAAGGTGAGGACACTGGAGGCAGGGCCTGCCGAGAGCAGCTGGGTCCTTCCCTGCCTCCCCAGCCCGCCCCCCTGCTTCAGGCTCACCCTGCTGTGAGCAGCACCCCTGCCTCCCCATCCCACCTCGCTTTTCTAAAGGGACTGAATACACCGACACCGTGAGCCCATCCAAACTGTGGGCGTGGGGTATTCTGTCCCTGTTACAAGAAAGTGACCACGACTGAGGCTTAGCCAGCCCCGCCTGCATACTGAAGGACACCCACGAGGACCCTGGGCCTGGTCCCGCGTGGACGGGTCTGACCTCACCCCGCAGAGCTGCAGCCTTCTCTGCCTCTAGTAATACCTCACCACCGCCGCTGTGTAAAGACAGCAGCCAGCAAAGCACAGCCAGGAGGCCGCTCCCCACCCAGCAAAAACAACAAACAGCCAGGGAGACTGGGGCACAGGCCTGGGGAGGCCCCGACCCTGGACTGTGGCCCGGCCTGTGGGCTCTGGGATGCCCCTTACTGAGTGGCTCCCTGGGGCTCGGGTGGTGCCCCCAAGTCCACGCTGCCAAGGCCTGCTGGGAAGGGTCCACTGCGAGCCCCCTGCATGGAACTTTCCAGAACCTGTACCTGCGCCCCAGGCCCAACTAGGTGGGGCAGTGGCCTCTGGTGGCTCCCGCGGGGTGAGGCAAGGGGCTTGGGGAACCCCCCTCCCCATGCCGTCCCAGGCAGAGGAAGCCGGGACACCCTTGCGTTTCGAAAAGCCACCACGGCCCACGGGGTACCCACAGTGACGTCAGGCTCGGGCTGGGTGCCCTGGTGGATTCTCACCCACACAGGGGTCCGGGCAGCCTCCCTGCCTCAGCTTCCCGATGTGCCACCTGGGGCACCCGAGCCCAAGGTCATTCTGTAGGGGTCCTGGACCCTAAAGAACTTTTTTTTTTGAATCTTGAGGCACGGTCTTGCTAAGCTGCCCAGCCGGGCTGGAACCTGCACTCTGCCTGCCTTAGCCTCCCAGGGCGCTGGGATCAAGCTCGCTACAGGTAGGGTAGGGCGGGACACACCCACTTCCGCAGACCACGGCCCTCCGATGCTGCTGAGGTCCCCGGGGTTTTCTGGGGTGACAAGTCCCAGACGGAGCAGGTTTGACACGCGTTCCTCTTGCACCATCTGGCTCCCTAATTTTAGCCTTGCCGGCTGCAGCGTGCTGGGGCGAGGGCTGGCTCGGGGGTCTGGGGGTGGGAGCCCCCCAAGCCCGGCTGGGCCAGAGCATCTCCAGGTAGGGAGAGGCTCCCAGCGCCCGGCAGTGCCAAAGCTCTGAGGCCTGGCCCGCCAGCGTCTCCTCCTCCCTCTGTGGCTTTGCCAGGGACGGGGTGGCAGGGGGGCACACCAGGCAGACCCCTGGCCCGGGACCTCTCCTCACCCCGCTGCCCGTGCCCGCTGTGGGGACCGTGGCTGAGTCGTGGCTGGCCAGGCGGGCAGGCTGGGGTCACTCATTGTGGATCCTGGCTGGCCAGGCATCGCCTTAATTAAGCCCTGCTCCCGCCAGCGCTCAGAGGTACAATCGGGGAGCAGAGCAGAGGGAGAGGGGAAGGGGGGGACTCCCGCCCCTCAAGGCCTGGGCCTGCAGAGGTCTGGGCCCCTTGGGAAGCACTCGGGCACCTACCCTGGGTGGCCGAGGTGACCAGCACGGCGGTGATGCAGACACTCCAGAGCGCGGCGGCCAGGCGGGCCATGGCGGTGGCCGGGACGAGTGCCACTCTCAGTCACCTGTGCGGGGACCCCGGGTTCTCATCGCCAGGCGGGTGCCGCGGCCTGGCCCACTAACCTGGGGAGGACACGGGGGTGAGGCAGCAGCCGGGGACCTCCCTGGAGCCCCCAGGCTGTCACCCGGTGCCACGGTTGCCCAGCACCGCCCGGACACGCCCGGGTCACCTGCAACCCAACACCCAGCGCCCCTGGCCTCCTGGATGACCAGGAGGGTGACACTGCTGTCCCCGGGGCCCCCAGCCTCCGGCTTCCTGGTCCCTGTGCCCCAGCAGCTAATTAGGACCCAGCCAGCTGGCACCACAGCTCAGGGACCGTGGACACCCCAGTGCCCACTTTCCCTTGCAGGGGACCCTCGGGTTGAGGTGGAGACAGGCAGGCAGGCAGAGAGTGTCCCCTGACGGCGTCCACAGTGCTGTTCCCAAGCACAGCGGCTCTGCAGGCTCAGGGCCTGGTCCTGCCGGGTCCCCCTCTCCAGTGGCCGCTCCTCACACCATGGGCACTTGAGTCTGCCCAGCGACACCACCCTCAGCCCTCCGCTGTACCCGCACTGGGTCCTCTGGGGGTGGCCCTGGCTCAGCACCACCTGCCTGGCCAGGAACTGGCTGGAGACCCCCCCCTCATTCTCCAGGGAGGACCCGGCAGGGCAGGAACCCAGCCAGACCCTGGGGCTCACTGTGTAGCCCAGGCTGGCCTCGAACTCTGAGTGATCCTCCTGTCTCAGCCTTCCAAGTGCCCAGACGACAGGTACGTGCCATCATATTCACAACACCAAACTTTCGTAGCTGTCTACAGTCTCGACACAGCCCCAATGATTTCTCCCCGCTGTAAATTCAAGGCCCCTTCAAAGCCTACTGATTGGCCCAGTTGGCTCCCAACACCATGTCTGCGGCCAGGCCGTGCCCCAGGGCGTTTGCCCGGCTCTCCCTCCTGTGCACACAGCATCTGCCCACAGATTACCCACACAGCCAGCTGCATTGGGCCTTTGTTCAAATATAACTGTTCTCTGGTGTGCGAGCTGCCTCTTCCACAGGGACCACCAGAGTTTGTTCATCACATCCCCTCATTCTGAACAAGCCAGACACTGAAATAAATTATTTGTTGAATGACTCTCAGATCTCAAAATCCATAATCCTCAGCCTTCTCTGCAGTCTCCTTTGTGAGCTATGTCAGCCTCCAGCGTGGCCACCCACCGCCCACTTCCAGCCCCAGCACCACACAGCCCAGGTCGCCACCCCACCCCGCCCAGGCAGGGTCCACTTGGAGTCACAGGCTGGACGGACGCATGGATTTGGGCACCACCTTCCCGCCCTGCCCGCGGCCCTGCAGCGGGGCTCTGGGGTGGCCCGGCTTGCTCACTCCTCCTCCCTCTTCCTGCAGCACTGGGGCTGGGGTACAGGGCTACACCCCAGCCCCACTCTGCCTGCTCTACCTGGGGCCAGGACGCCTTTCCGGGGTCACCATGTCCCTTACACCAGTTCCAGGGGCTCCCTAGACCTCGGTCCCTTCTGTTGTCTCTCTCTGGGGCCCAGGCTGGCCTTGAACTCACAGCAATCCTCCTGCCTCAGCCTCCCAGGGTGTTGGGTGATGGGTAGGGGCCACTGCGCCCAGCCTTGGCCTGTCCCTCTCCCCCTGCAGGCGGTTCAGGAGTCCCGGTTCCGTCTCCGCTGCAGTTCTGACACAGAAGCTGTGACCTCAGCCCTTGGGAGGCTGAGGCAAGAGGATCCACGCTGAGTTCCAGGCTGGCCGGAACTACACAGTGAGGCCACTGGGCCACCTAAAGTTTGTTACGGGAACTGGTGTTTAAGACATTTTTGTGGCGGGGTGGAACCCAGGGTTCCTGCACGTCCTGGAGCTGCACCTTACAGTCCTAAAATCACTGGATCTCACTGGGCTTTGGCAGGGACAGAATCTCACTACCCAGCCCAGGCTTGCCTGGAACTCACAAGGACCCTCCTGCCTCAGCCTCCCAAGTGCTGGGTTCCCTCTCCTCATAGGCAACTTAACTGCCACCCAAATGACTGACAGATCGCACCTTCAAACGGGGTCTCCCTGGGAGCTGGGGCTTTAATACACAGGATGCTGGGGGCGGGGTCTGGCCCCCAACACCGTGGGTTACCCTGCAGCCCGCCTGTCCACCTGCATGGAGGGCTCTGTACCCAGCCACACCCCGACCCTTTCACAGAAGCGTCCTCTGGTTTGGAGACATCGCCCAGCTGGACTTGAACTTGTGACCCTCCTCCCTCGGCCTCCCAAGCTCTGGGTGACCGGCGTGTCCTGCATCTGGCCGGAAGGCGGCCTTTCCACAGGTGACCAGGTGAAAGCACCCCGAGACCTGGACACTGTCTTCTGACTGGGGCGCAGAGGCCCACGAGGCTGGGTAAACTGCGTGCAGACCCAATGGTGGTTACACAGCGGGCCCAGGTGTCCCCAGGAGACTCCTCGGGGGTCCCCGTCACCTGCACCCCACTCTCGCTTTGCTGTGTCCCCAGGTGGGTGCGGCAGGCGGGCTGTGTCCTCACTCGCCCCAGGATGGGGACAGGAGGTGACAGGAGGAGGGGGGCCCAGCCTGCCCCAGCCCACGGCTGCCATGGAAACCTGCCTGAGTGGGTGGGAGACGGAGTGTCTGGGGAGGCTCTGGGGCCCTCCCGGAGCAGCCGCCCCCTCTGCAGCCGTCCCTGGGCTCTGCGGCTCCACTCTCTCCCTGGGGCCCTCTCTGCTGTCACCCCGAGGCCCAGCACCTGTTTTCTGGGGGACAGCGCCTGCCCAGCGAGCAGCCAGGCTGGTCCCGAGCTCAGGGCCTTGAGGATGGTGTCTCGGGCCCTGCCCCAGGAACTTTGCATGTGCTGGCTTCCTCCCCCGTCTCCCAGTTTGCACACAGGGTGGCCCTGTGGGCTCTGCCTCTATGTGGGCCCTGCTCTGTGGTCCACACAGCGTGCACTGTATCTGCAGGGTTTCCCACCATGTGGGCCCGCACAGCAGGGGCTGGGTCCCTCTCCTCTGTGGTCACAGCCTCAGGAGCAGCTGACTGATGACCGTCCCGGTGTCCCCAGGCTGCGGGGAGCGAGGCCTGTCTAAAGTCTCCCACCCCACAGTGCCCCTGGTCTCCCCCATCTGCCTGCCACCTCTGCCCACCCAGCCTATACCCTGAGGCCAGGGCATCTTCACCAGAGGGAAACCCGGCACCACCTCCCCTACCTGCGGCCCCCCACAGCCCCCTAGAGCCTCTGCCCGCGGGAGGCACCTCGGGTCTTCTCGGGGTTGGGGGGGGTCTCTGGCAGGGACTGTCCCACCGAGGCACGGCCTGGCTGTCCCCACGTGCCCAGCCAGGGCGAGAATGCAAGCACAGTCACTGGTTCAGAGAATGAACACAAAACAGACCCCAGGTGCCACCACTCCAGGCACAGCCTCGGAGGTCACCGAAGCCAAGCCCCACTCAGCAGGGGATGCAGGTGGGATGGGGGCGTGGCTGGCTGGCAGCTCCCTAGCCGAGAGCAGGAAAGCTCGTGCAAGAGCCCTGGGGCAGGGATAAGGTAAGCAGCCCGGGCTGCGTGGGGCTGTGCCCCTCTCACCCCACTGCTGCCCCTCGACTCTGCCAGCCAGCTGCCCCCAGGCCGGGTCCCACAGAGATGCAGCGTGGGGAGCCCTCCGACCTGCACTTGCCAGCTGCGTCTCCCCAAAGTGTTCCCTGTGTGCCCAAGGCCCTGCAGGGCAGAGGAGGACACAGGCCATTTGGGTCCTCTGGGGTCACCGGACGTCCCCAGCGCTCAGAGCAGGGGGCTCACCACCTGGTTTGGGGCTCACAAGTAATAGTGTGAGGCTGGGGTTCAGGGAAGTGCCCACCCAGCACCATGGAAACCACCATGGCCACCAATGCCATCCCCAGAGGTGGCCCCGAGCCTGTTTCTGGAGCTCCTGCCAGGAGCCCGGCTTTGGAAACCAGAGGCAGAGTTCCCATGAAGCTGAAGGGCTGGAGAAGGGCTGAGAGCTTCCACCAGGCTGGGAGAGGGCGCTGCTCCCATGCAAAGGCCCTGGGGCTGGCCAAGTAGGTGTTAGGGCAGCCAGGAGCTCTCAGAGAAGTGGGAAGGGGGCACCCAGCTGAGTGCACAATTCCATGGCCCCCAACTGCCCCACAGGGCTGCTGGGTGCTCAGCGACCAGTTCCCCACCCTAGCCAGGTTGCCGGCTGTGTTTGTTTGGCACCAAGCTAAAAATGGCCTATTTTCCTTTCTCCTTCCTTTCTTTCTGAGCCCTGAACCCAAGACCTTTGCTCTGAGCTACATCTCAACCCTGTTGTTCTCTTTTTTGAGACAGGGTCTCGCTGTGCAGTTCAGGCTGCCCCTGAAGTCACTGTGTAGCCCAGACTGGCCTTGAACTTGCAGCAATCCTCCTGCCTCAGCCTCCCGAGTACTGGGATGACAGGTGTGCATCAGCCCTCCTTGTATTTTTTATTTTGATAGAGAATTTTTGCTAAATAGCTAAACTGCCCAGGCTGGGCTTGAACTTGCATCTCTCCTCCCAGGGCACAAGGGTGAGGTGTCCACCCCCAAGCCTATGATGAAGACGTTGCACCTGTCTCGCATTTGTGAAGAGTCATGAAGCTGGGTGTGGTTAGCCACGGCTTGAATCCCAGCACTCAGGAGGCTGAGGCAGGAGGACTGATGCCAATTCAAGGCCAGCCTGGGCTACACGGTGAGACCCTCCCTCCACCTCCCTCCCCGCTAAAAAGAACGAAACAAACACAGCCCAGCAATCAGCCTGGAGTGTGCAGAGGTCAGCGCCCACCCGGGGCTGCCCCACGAGGTCTGAGGGGTGTCAGGGCTTACACTTGGGGGGCAGGGACCCAGAGAAGCCCCCAGCCCGCCCCTGCCTGACTCCCGGGGAATTTAGCTCAGGGTAGGGGCAGGGGGCAGAGCTGTTTTTAGGCTCAGCTTTGATTCGCTGAGTTTTTATTTCCCCCAATTTTGCTGTGGGAGGTGAGCAAAGCCAGAGGGGTCTGCTTGGCTGGGACTGAACCCCGGCAGCCACTCAGGAGAGACGGCACCAGAGGCTCTGGGAAGGCACCTCCAAGCCCACATGGCCCCCGGTCAGCAGCCCCTGCTCCTCACAAGGGGGCCAGGTGGAAGAGGAGTCCCCAGGGCTGGAGGCGGTCAGTCCACTCCCGTTCAGCCAGGTGAGATCTCAGCATTTGTGTACCTGGCAGAGATTCAAGCACTGGGGACTGTCGGACAGTCAAACATTACAACATCCTGGGCGCCTGGACCAGGGTCAGGAAGATGGGCAGTAAACAAACAGGCACAACGTGTGTGGAAGTGACGTTGAGTGTGGAAGTGGCACATCCAGGGAAGCTGGGCGGGCAAGAAGCTGGTTCTAAACAGGGGACACAGGGTAAGAGTCCCTGCAGAGGTGTGGCTGGAGGAAGCCAGGAGAAGGACCTGGGTGGGAAGCATGGCAGGTGCAAAGGTCCTGGAGCCACTCTGCACTCTAAACTGACCTAGTGCTGGGACACGGAGGCTGCTGCATTCCTGGCCTGGAGTCCCCTCCCAAGGCAGCACCTCAGGGGCTCTGGCAGGGGAAGCACAGCCTTCTCCCCAGGCCCAGGTTATAGGAGCCCCTCAGGAAGACAGCGCACAAGTTGGCAGACTTTCAGTTCCACAGAGACAGGACCTGACAGGGTCCCCACTGTGGTAGCCAGTACAGGTCTGCAGACCACGAGAACAGGCATGTCCAGCCTGCACCTGCACACACCTGCCCTGCCTGATGCACACATGCGGTTGTGCATCTGGCTACCGTGGCCACAGCAGCCTCCTCTGAGCCTAGCACCCACCTGGCCACCTGCAAGCCGGGCAGGATCACAGGACAGGTGCACAGATGCAGACGGCCAGGTAGAGGCAAGACCAGCTCCTGGGCCCGCAGAGCCCCCACCCAGCCTCCGGGGTCACCGGGGAACCCCTCCCTGGCTCTCCCCTGGCCTCCCCGCTGCCCTCCAAGGGGCTGGAGGAGGGGCGCTGTCTGGCGCCTGGAAACCGGATCTGCGAGCAGCGCCTACACAGAAACCGGAGCCGCCCCTGCCCTTGGCCACACGTCTGGCTGAAGTGGCAGCCACCGGGCAGGTGGCTGGGGGCTCCCTGCAGTGCCCGTGGCCAGGGAGCCGCACGCCAGGGATGAACGGCCGCTGGCTCCCCCGCCAGCCTGTTGGGGACAGCGCCGCCTCCAGCTGGGAGACGCAGCCAGCTCGCCAGGGAGCACCCTGGGCCAGCGGCTGGGTGCAAACAGACCCAGCCGGGCCACCCCGACGTGTCTGCCGGGTGCCCCCAGGTCGCCCAGGGGCAGGGCTCCCCTGGGCAGGCCGGGAATGGAAACCCGGCTCCCAGCCTGCCGCCTTCCCCTCCTCCCTGCAGGCCCTGCGACCCAGGTGTTCTGGGCCCAACTCCCCAAGGGCCGCTCGAGGCAGGGTGACCCTGGGGTACTCGGGGACACCAGACCCCCCAGGCGTGGGCCGGGCGCCCTGGAGGGGGCCGCGGGCGGGCAGGCCGGGGCGCAGAGGCGGGCAGCGCTTCCCCGGGCGCGCGCGGGCGCGCACACGGTCTGTGGCGGTGCGCGGTGCCATCCCTGCTAGCCGCGAAATTAGTTCCTTTCTCCGCTCTGCGGATGATTTTTCATCTCCGTAATTAATGGGCAAGCCGGCTCGGAGCGGCGTGGCAAGCAAATTGCTAGTTAGGAAAATCGCGGATAATTTTCCCGATATGATAATGAAGGCTGCGCTCCTCCTCTCATTCTCCCCGCTCCCGTCCTACTTTTAAGTAATAAATGCACCGTTAGTGGGAAGGGATGTGGGGAGGGAGGAGACAGCACCTGCCCCCGCACAACCGCCCCCCCGCCCCCCCCAAGCGGGAACCCGACCCAGGTCCCCGAGCTGTACCCGGCCCCTGGCAGTGGGACCGACGGAGAAGCGGGGGTGATGTGGGTGCCGGCACCTCCAGGACGCATCGGGGCCCAGGCCCCGGGGAGCAGGTGCAGGAGGGCAGGGGGCCCGGGCTTCGAAGCCGGGGTGAGGAGCTGGGTCCGGGGTCGGGTTATAGACGCTGCCTGCACCCTTGGGTGTTGCTGGAGAACAGCGGCTGTCTGCGAGCCGCACCGGAGGTCACCGCACCCAAACGGACGTGGCCCTCGGGTGTCCCCCACACCTGCCCCAGCCGAGCACCTCCCGGCGCAGGGATCGCCGCGCCACGGCGGCGGGCTGGGCGGCGACACCGAGAACCGGGCCCGGCCACCTCGGCGGCCATCTTGCGCCCCTCCCCCTCCCCGCCGCACATGTCTGCCTGGGGCCCGGCGCGCGGCTCCCGGGGAGGGGGCTCCGCCTGGAGCGGGGGGGCGGGCGCCCACGCGGGCCCGGGCGGGGGTGCCCGGGAGAGGGGACCGGGACGCCGAGCGCACGCGATGCCAGGCGGGAACGGCCGCGCGCTGACCTAGGTCAGGGAGTGGGCACCAGGGAGCGCGTCCGGGGGGCTGCAAGCGCGGGCTGCCAGGGCGCCACTCCAGATGGCTGCTGGGGCGCATGGGGGCATTTTCGTAATGTGCTCAGCACGCACGGCAACCCCCAACGCGCGCGCGCACTTCGGGCCTGGACTTCTGTCCCGGGACCCGCACACAGCACGATGACAGCCGAGCCCACCGAGCGCACACCTGGGGCGGGGGGAGGCGCGCCGCCCAGCCCGGATCCCGGCGGCTGGGACCCAACCGCAGCTCGCGCCGAGCCGAGCCGAGCCGAGCCGAGCCGAGCCGAGCCGAGCCGAGCCGAGCCGGGCCCCGCGCACAGAGGCTGCAGCCCCTCCTCCTGGCGTGGCGCCCCCTCCCCGGCAGCCAGACGGCCCCCTCCTCCTCCCGCGCGCTGCTGCTTCCCGGCGAAAACGGCCCCCGGCGCAGCCCGGCGCGAGTGCCAGCCCCCTAACACGGCTCCTCCGGGGAGCCGGGGCCGCACGCGCACGCGCCGCGCGCACACGCACCCCCTCGGCTCCCACCCAGACACCTACACAAACAGGGCGCCAAGCACCCGCGCGCACACGCACCGGGGACACGCAGGCACCGCTGCGCCGATCCCCACAAAGGCTAGCGCGCGCGGGCACACGCAACAGCCACCACGCGCGGGCACCCCGCCGCGGAGGGTGGGGTGCGCCCGCCCCCGACGCCCTGCGCTCGCTCAGGTGCGGACCCCGTGCGCGCCACGGCTCCCCTCCCCCGCCCCGCACACCTGGCCCAGGTGCGCGCCCTCGCCGGCCCGGCCACTCACCTGTCCCGAGCGCTCCCGAGTCGGCCCTGCGCGTGTCTCCTACGGCACCCCGGGCCCGGGCCCCCCGCCCGGCACATCTCCCGGAGCCGGGGCGCGGAGTCGGGCGTGCGGGGGGGCGCGGGACCTCCGGGTCCCTCCTCGATCGGGCCCAGCACCGCCGCCACCAACCAAAATTTAAAAAATAAAAATAAATGTCAAAGAGTAGCGGCTGGCTCGGCCCCGAAGGCGGCCCCTTGCGGCGGCGGCGGTGGCCGGGGACCGGGCCGGGGGCGAGGGGCGGCGTCAGAGCCGCGGGGACGAGGCGGAGCCCCCCGAGGCGACCGCCCGCATGTCCCGCGTGTCCCCGCAGCCCCGTGGGGGGCGGCACGTGTGCGCCCAGGCGACTGCCCAGCCCCCGCGACGGCGGCGGCGCCGAGGCTCAGCGCGGGCCCCGGGGCGCCTCTGCAGGCCCCCGCCGCCCGCCGGCGCCGCTCCGGGGCGCGCGCGGCCCCATCAGCCGGGGCCCGGCAGGCGCGGCGCAGGTCGCGGTCCCCGCAGTGGCCGCGGGGGGGTCGGGTGCGGGGGGCTCGGGGGGAGCCGCGGAGCGAGGCGGGGGCGCGGCGGGGGGCGTCGCCCCGGGCGCGGGACGGGGGCGCCGGCCGGGCCTGGGCACCGCAGGACGCGCGGAGCCACCGCGACGGGCACCAGCAATGACAGCCGCCTGCTCGCCGCGCGCCCGGTGCGCTCCGGGAGGGGGCGGCCGCGCGCGCAAAGCCCGGCCTGGAGCCCGCGGCCCGGCTCGGACCGGACTCCTCCTCCGCAGCGGCGGCAGCGCGGGCGCCCGGGGACGGGACCGAAATCCCGGACTGGATTCCCGGCGCGGCTCCTCCCGCCGCCTCCACTCCGCGCCCGGAGGGAGGCGAAGTGCAGGATCCCTGAGTCGGAACGGGTGGGGGCGGGGTGGCGCGCGGAAGACCCGGAGCGGATTCTCCCGCCGCCGAAGGACGGACCGGCGCCCGGCCCGCCGGATGGGGAGAGCCGGGCGGCGCAAAACCCGGCCCGGACCGCACAGAGCAGGGAGGCGCCTGGCCGGGATGGGGCGGGGAGGGCTGCGACGCGCTCGGCCGGGGCACCCGGGGCGCGCAGGTTTCGGGCCAGGGTCTCCCGCGGGACACGGGATGGATGGACCGGGCCTGGTGCGGTGGAGACACTGGGCTTGCGGGGTGAGGTGAGGGCTCCCCCAGCTTCCAGGCAGCGGCCACGGGGGAGGGGCAAAGGGAGGGCGGGGATCGGCTGGAGGGATCGGCCGGCGGGATCGGCTGCGGGCAGCAGCCGCGGACTCCTGCACCGGCCGTCGCGCGGGGAAGGGACGCGCGCGAGGCGCTGCCCGGGAGACTAGGCCGGCGGAGACGCGCGGATGCCCGCAAAGCCGGGACTGGATTTCGCGGACGGGACGGGACGGGACGGGATGGGATGGGACGCGAGTCCCGCGAAGGCTCCCTGGCAACCGGGCAGGCTTCGGGAGCTGACCGGTGTTAGGGAAAGGTTCGCATCCAGGAACCTCCAAAGTTCTGGCTCCGAGGCTGTGGGGGGCGCTGAATTTTAGGTTGTGGCAAGAACAAAAACCTGAGATGGAGTCTGACAGTCTGGCTCCTGCACTGCAGCTGGCTTGCGTCTGAAGAAGTAGGGCAAGGAACAGGCTGGAGAGCTGAGGCCCGGGGAGCTGCCGGGGGGGGGGGGGGGGGGCGGGGGCAGGCTCCGGCCTGGAGCTGCGAGGCAGCCTCGTAACCCCTCTCCCGAGCGGGGATGGCGCGACCTGGCTGGGATCTCCCTAGCCGGAGTTGTGACTGCCAAGAATCACGGTGGGGGCCCCGAACGCGGGCCCCGCGCCAAAAATAGGCACTTCAGCAGAAAGAGACAAATCGGGGCGGGGTGGGGGCTGGGCGGCGGAGGGGGCACCATCCTGGAGGAGAGAGGGTCGGAGAGAGGCCCGAGAGCGAAAACCCGGCGAGGATCTCGGGGAGGCTGGGCCTGGAAGCCTCTTCCAGCTCCATTTAGTGAAAGACGGGTACAACTCCAAGACGGCCGGCCGGGAAGA
>PVLA01009079.1:0-79944 GCA_004027455.1 Hydrochoerus hydrochaeris
GTGTGTGTGTGTGTGTGAAAACAGCCCGAAGCACTGTAACAGACAGTGATCAGCCGTTACCTGTGTGCTTGGATCCGAGACGGGGGTCTTACTGGCCGGCTGTGCTGCTGTTAAGAGCCGAAATTGGCCCCTGGTGCCGAGGCACGGGGCAAGGCTTGCCACACTGGGCAAGGAGCCGGGGGACAGGTGAGTCACTCCTGCTGCCCCCGCTCGGGCCAGGGCCTTCGGCCACCGCGCCACAATGGGGATCAGACCCGCCTGCATCTGTGCGCGCTTTCAGCCCTCCGCGTTGCACAGCAGCTGAATACAGGGTTGCTGCAGACCCTCAGTGTGATCGGTAAGACCCTCTGTCCCGTGGGCCCAGTGCCTTGTGCCTGGTCACTTGCCGAAAGTGGTGGCCCCATGGCCCTTATGAGTTGCGTGCTTTGAGAGCCACCTGCTGTGTGGTGCTGTCGAGTGGCCGTGTGACACTAGACAGGTGTTTCCCCTCTGACCCCTGCACCCCCTGTCCAGGGCTCGTCGAGGCTGTGTGCACAGGATGAGCTGCAGCTGCCGCCATCACTGATACTCTGGGGATACCAGTCCTCAGGGGTAGCACAGCAGGGACCCCAGGTGGGGGCTGGAACAGGAGGGATGACTCTCTCATGTCCTGGAGGCCAGAAGTCCAGGACCAGGGTGTCAGGGCCAGCTCCTCCCGAGGGTGTTGCCCTGGCTGGAAGATGGTGCTTCTCCCTGTGTCTGGTGTGCCGATGTCCCGGTCCCCTCTCACAAGAACACCAGAGATGCAAACCGCATGGCACCTTTAGGTCCTTAAAGGCCAGATTCCAGGGCCAGGCACCTCCCCAGGCACTTGGAGTAGGGGTCACCCTGCGAATTCAGGGGATGCAGGGCAGTTGTGGCCCAGTCGTCGTCAGTGGTGATGGTAACCGCGGCTGGTGATGCTTACCTAGCGCGGCAGCCGCCCAGAGCCTGGCTCAGGGGACCTCTGCGCAGCGGCCTGCTGGGCGGGTGGGGGCTGCACTGCATGGTGCCTGCCTGCACGGTCCACACGAGGCTCTTTTAGAAAGCAAGCCGGACCCAGGTGCGGGAGTGCACTCCGGCAGGCTCAGCACCCTGAGAGGCTGAGGCGGGAAGACTGCAAGTTCAGGCCCGGCATAAGCCTTCACCGGCCCCTGTCACAATTCTTTAAAAATTTCTTTTAAAGATCTGGGGACATAGATCAGTGCAAAGGCCCTGAGATAAATAACTACATAAATAAATGATAAAAAAAAAATCTTGTGCTTCACAAGCGGCCTGCGCACTGTGGAACTGTGGGACCAGCCTTGCAGTGAGTGGTGACAGTCACCTTCAAAGTCCCAACCTTGCTTGCAGGGCCAAGTGGCAGAGCGGCAGAGTGCGGCCGCAGAGGTAGCTCTCCATGACCCCAAAGCCTGGGCTCCCTACAGAGAAGCCAAGGTCGTTGCCTTTGTCCCCACCGGCCAGTTGCTAGCACGGCCCAGTGCAGAGCCCCACACTGGCCCTGGGGTCCCAGCTGTGCTGGGTCTGGACAGTGACCACAGGACATTGGGAGTGTGGTGGTGAGGACACCCCCCCACCGCTGGGTGGGCTGTTCACACCGTGTCTCAGTGTGGTGGCTCTGCCCAACACAGAGACCCGCAGCCGATTCCAGTTTTAAACAAAGGCCTCAAAGAAATCCCAAGGGCCCAGCACCCAGAGCCTGAAAAGCCAGTTCTATGGTCCACAACGTGGAGAGCAGTGGCCCTGGGCAGTGCCACACCGCCTCCTCCAGCCTGAGGGCCTTAGGGTGTGGGCGTCCGGGGTGGCAGAGAGGCACAGAGAGCGGCCTGTATCACCGCGCTGCGGGACAGAGAGCTGCCTGCCAGCACCCCGCATCCTCCCAGCTGTGCCCGCTCGGGGTGGCACCCTTGACCCCGAGTCCTTCAGCATGAGGGTGTAATCTGAGGGACATGCCTGCTCGACACGGGGCTGCAGTCGACCTACTGTGCGCCTGCCCCGGCCCCAGGCACACAGCCCACCACAGCCCCTGCCCCCGTCTACGGCTTCTCATCAGCAGCTCCCCTGCCACCCCAGGAGGAGGGCGGCTCCCCCAGCACGCTGTGTGCACGGGAGGGGAGCAGCACCCCTGGAGCTGCTACGTCTTTCACCAAGGACCGAGTTCCTGGGGCGCCCCTGTCGGTCCTAATGTCAAGGGTCAGACATGCACACAGCAGGGACTCGATAAATTGGGGAGCTTAAAATTTTTTTTTTTTTTTTTTTGCAGCACTGGGGATTGAAGCCAGGGCTTTTGCACAGAGCAACATCCCCAGTGACTCTTTATTTTTTATTCTGTAACAGTGTCGTGCTAAGTCTAAGTTGCCCAGGCGAGGCTCAAATTTGGAACCCTCCTGCCTCAGTTTCCCAGACAGCTGGGATGACAGATGTGTGCCACCAGGCCCAGCCAAATAACCTGGCTTACCGCCTTCTAAAATTATAGAAACAGCTCGTGTTTATCCTTAATAAACATAGTGGTCTGCACGGAGCAGGAAGGAGCACAGCTTGTCTCTCCTCAGCAGAGGCCACTGCTGGCTGGCAGCTGGAGCACACCCTGTGGCGCCCCTTCCTCCAGGCGCAGTTTGTCTGTGAGCAGCGTGGGTCCCCTGAATGCAGTGCTTCGGGACCTTTCTCCGGCCATGGGCCGTGCGAGAGCAGAGCTGCTTATGGCTGGCACAGTTGCAGCTAGGGTCAGGTGTGCTCAGCTGATTATTTATTTTGTTGCCCGAAGTGCATGAAAGAAAAAGCAAAGAGGAAAAACGCTTGTATATACCCGCGCCGCACGGCCTGCCTTCCGCCAGGTAGAGAGCGCAGCGGTTGTCTTGGCAACTACCCACCGCCCCGGCACAGGCGGAAGTGGATCCCAAGGCCCCTCGGCTACCTGTCGGCAGGCTGCATGGGGCAGCTGCTGGCCACCAGCATCCCTCGGGCTGTCTGCTCAGGTCCCTGCCACATGGGGAGACATGGGGGACAGGGACTCCCCAGGGCCAGGCTTCACTGAAAAAGCGGGAGGCAGGTGAGCGTGTGTGGGGGGGTGTGTGCAGCACTGGCATCTGACACAGCGGGGAAGTGGGTACAGAGCTTCAGCACAGCACCCCCTTTCTACAGCCCAGCGAGCACCCCAACTTCTCACACTGCTGGCCTGGTTTCCGCTTGGTTTGTCACGGTGCCCTGCGCACCTGGGCTGTGCCAGGCTGAGGGTGGAGAGAAGGACTCAGTGACAAATCACAGAGGGTCCTGGACCCCACTAGCATGGCCAGGAGCTGGGGAGGATGCAGGCAGCAGACAGAGGTCAGCTCCTTGCCTGAAAGAGGGGGATCTTGGGTAGATGGGGTGGGAAAGCACGGAGACAGTCCTGGAGCAGGGCCTCAGCTGCATCCATGAGGACTCTGGGTGACGCAACCCGCAGGAGGTGAAAGGCAGGGTCAGGGGAGGCCAGGAGCAGACCCCATGGCCCAGGTCCAGGTTCCCCGGGCACGGAGGTGGCACTGGGACTTCCTGGGAGGAGCCCGACAAACGCTGGCACCAACGCTGGCACCAAATTTGACCTCAGGCTCCAAGATGAACCTCGTGAGCCTGAGATGGGGGCCTGTGCTCGTGGGCTCCAGAGAGCTCTGGCCGTCGGTCCCGGGATCTGGGAAGGCTTCCCGGAGGAGGGAGCTTGGCTGCTGTCCCCAGGAAGTTCCAGAGTGGGGCTGAGCCTGGTTCACTGCGGCCAAGGGAGGACACACCATAAGTGAATGTGGGGACCAAGCGGAGGGCTGTGCGGTCTGCCTGAGCAGGGGCTGCTTGGGAGGCCGGGCTGGAGCCCGGTGATGCGGCTGGAGCTGGGGGCATCGTGGCTGCAGGATCCGCGGAGGGGAGGCTGTGAAAGAATCTCCATGTGGCAGAGGTGGAGAGGGCCCAGCTCAGAGCCACCTAGAAGCTGGCCGGGGGCCAGGCCGGGCAGCCGAGCAGGCATGTGACCGAACAGGGGGAAACGGGGGGACCAACAGGACCCAGGGCAGGAAGCGGCTCCAGCCAGGTGGGCCTCGCCTGAGCAAACGCTGTGACCCATACGTGTGGCCAGCAAGGCCGAGGGAGGCTGCGTGGACGAGGTCCGGACCTGTCTTCCTAGTGTCCCAGAGCCCTGAGGCCAGGCATCTCACTGTGTATTGTATATGTGCAAATGTGCTATGTGTAGTGTATGTTTGAGTATAGTGTGGTGGGGGGATTGTGTGTACTACTGTGTGTGTAGGTGCACCTAAGCTGGTAGATGTGCAAGTAGAGAGTGAATTTTAAGTGTGTACAAGCAAATATGTGGGCAGTGGTTGGATCTAAAGTGTACATTGCACAGATGGGTGCTATTGTGGGAGGGTGGTAAGTGCCTCCTGTGATCTTAGATGGGCATGTTCACACTCATGAATGTGTGTGTGGTGTGAAGACATGCACTGTGTATTTGTGTGTGCACCCATGCACATGGCTGTATGCACACACATATGCATGCGCACATACACATTTTATGAGCACATATGTATTTGCACATGTACAACTGGCATGTGTGTATCTGCATGTTTACATTAGACCTGTGTGCACAGGGGTGTGGATGTGTGGCCACATGTTTCACTGTGCAAATGCGTGTGCTTGCATGGGTGTATGTATACGCGTGTGGGGTACAAGCTTTGATATTCGCATCCGTGCATATGCATATACTCCTGTGTGTATTTATGTGCATATTTGCCGGGGTGCACACATGCACGTGTGTATTTTGTGTGTGCAGACATCCATGAATGTGTGTGAATGTGTGCATGCATGTAGGTGTGTTTGTGCTGTTTATGTGCGCCTCTGCGTGTTAGTTGTGTGTGGGTGTATCAGTGTGTGTTCACACATATGCACACCGGTGTGTGTGTGTATCCACCCATGAGTTCCATGCACTGTTTATTCGTATGCCGGTACACGTGTACAGGTGTATACATGTATAGGCATGCACATGTGTGTGTATTTGTGTGTGTGCACACGCGTGTGTGTGCATTTAGGACACAATGTGAGTCTCACTGCACCAGGTGCCGAAGCTGCTGTGCTGTGATTCTCCACACTTTACGGAGAAGGAGGCCGAGGCCCCATGCGGGCACGTGCTCGAAGCCACGGGCCCACCCCTGCCCTCTGCTGTTTCTCCCCAGGCCAAGCTCGGCGATGAGGTCCTGGACTACAGGGACCTGGCAGCGCTCCCCAAAAACAAGGCGATCTATAACATTGACCGCCCCGACATGATCTCCTACTCACCATACATCAGCCACTCCACTGGGGACCGGCAGAGCTACGGGGAGGTATGGCCCTGGTCTGCAGGGTGCGCGGCCCTTGGGCGGCCCCTGCAGGGGCCCTGTAGTTGGTCCACAGCTCCCCGCGCTCCGCTATCCCGCGGCCAACCTGCCTCCCTGAGTAAATGACCCCCAGTGCTGTCCAACTGTGGCCTCACCCTGGCCCCAGAGCAGGTCTGAAGAGTGGCCGACAGGAGCAGGGAGTCTGCAAAGGGACGAGGACCTCTGGATCCCCAACATGAGCGCCCCTCCGCCATGCATGGAGCACCACTGTCCTTCACCTGAGCACCCGGCTGCGCCGCCACCCCAGCTCGCTCCCTCTCCTGTGATTCTTTGAGCTGCTTCCCAGCCTGGTTGGGCCACTGATGGCCACGACCTCCCAACGTCCCTGTGGACAGTACCCTTTGTCATGTGCTGGCTTCTTATTCGAGAATTTGCTCTTCCCTTTTTGGCTGCCTGGGACAGGAGGGATTGGTTCTGCCCCAGAGAGGGAGACGCTTCCCTGGCTGCATGGGGACTGGTGTCCTCTCCCCCAGCTCTTGCCCAACCCCAGATAGCACTGGGTTTCAGGCCCCCCGTCCTCTGGCTCCTCACTGTGCCAAGGCCACACCTCTGTGTGTGACAGGCAGTGTCTGCTGGGGAGGCTGGCAGGGTCCAACACAGCACAGAGGCTCCCAGCAGCCTCTGCGGCCTGAGAGCTGAGGGGCGGGGGGCTCTGGATGGGCCGCACTATGCCCTGAGCTACCAGTGGTCTCTATGAAGGACAGGTGGGGACATTACATGTCTCTGGCGACCAGCCTGCAGCCTGGCCTGTGTCCCTCTCCTCCTGCGGGACCCCTGTCTGGGTCTCGGGCTGTCAGGTGAATGCCGGCCCCATGTGGCCTGCTGGTCACCAGATACATCCTGTAGTTGGTGCCACGGTACTAACCGGCCACTCTGTGTTGTGTTCACAGTCGCCTCGGTTGCTCTCGCCAACGCTGACCGAGGTAACTCTGCCCGCGTGCTTGCCCTGTCCGTGCTGCCCCTTTGTAGGGATGACCGGTGCCAGAAGGGGTCTCGGTCCCGGCCCCCGGGGCTGCGACGCCTTCTTCACGTTGGTTATTTCCGTAATCGTGTCTCATCTGCATGTCCCTGGTCTGCAGCCCTGCCATCACAGTTGCGTGGGCCAGGTCCCCAAGAGGGTGGCAGTCTGGTTGTGGCATCTCTGGGCTGGCTCAGGTCTGCTTGGTGCCCCACAGCAGGACAGGTGGGTGGCACTTGGGCCCTCAAGGATGCAGCACTCTGAAAGTGTCTGCCAGGCAGCCCTGTTACCTGCAGTAATCAGCAGTCCTGGTGGCTGCCTGTGGACTCGGGTAGCCGCAGGCCCAGGGCATCATAGTGGTCAGGAATAAAGGACAGCGTCCATAGGGCTCTGTAGAGGAGCTTCTGTGATCTACCCCAGTTACCAATGGAGAAACTGAGGCACAGGGAAGTCAAATAACTTTCCCAGGGTCACGAGCTACAGGAAGAGACAGGGGAGGGTTCCCTGGCCCCTCATTCCAGACCACCTGCCCCAGGAGCTGGCCACTGCTGGTGTCACCATGGGCACTCTGTAAATGACCAGAGCTGAGGTGGCCTGTACCTGCCTCAGCACCTGCAGGGGACTCTCAGGAGTGGTGGCTGCACGCACACAGGCCTCTGGGTCTCCTGAGGCCGCGTCTCACTGCAAAGCCCCGCTTGGACAGAAGCCGGAGCTGCAGGCCGTACCCAGCACTCGGTGGGAAGCTGCCCAGCCCGAGGGGGTCGCTCTGCCCCGGGCCCTCGGCTGCCCTTGCTGGGCCCCTGTCCTAGGGTTTCCCAGTCTGACCTTCAGCAGCTCCAGGAGGACAGACAGCCTCTCCCCCAGGCCAGGCCAGGGCCTTCCCCTTGCTTCTCATGGTTTTGGAGGACCAGAATCTTCCGCAGGACCTCTCCAGTCCCCTTAGAAACAGCCCCAGGAGGCTTGGGAGGAACAGGCACCAGGCTGACCCTGCTGCTGCTCTGCAGCCGGGAAGGGCCAGCCTTGCCCAGACACCCTGGACCCAGGCAGCCAAGCAGACGGGCAGTGGCCAGCTCAGACCAGGCTTCTCAGCTCGTGTCAGCCAGTGGCCCTGAGTCTGGGCTGGCAGATGGGACACCTAGAGGTGCATGCCAGGTGGCTGGGCTGTCCAGAGGGTGCCCAGAGTGGAGAGGGACAGCCCAGGACAGGTGCCTAGGTGGAGGGGACAGATGCCTCAGGGAGCACAGCAGGAAGGATACCCAGGGGGATGCAGGGGGCCGTGACAGGCAGTGGGCACAGAGGCCTCCTGTTGGAGGTCAGATCAGAGAGGCCGGGCAGCAGTGAGGGCCAGAGCAGACCCCGCTCGTGCCCAGTGGGGCAAAGCAGCGACAGCCAGGCTAGGCTGGAATGACCCAGGCCACCAAGCCACACTGCAGAGGGCGGCCAGCTTGTGGCCCGCTCCAGGGGCCGTGCCATCTTGTGCCGCTGCTGTGACTGCTGTGCAGCACCCCTCCTATCGGGCTCCTTCCTCTGGGCTTCTGGACCCAAGAGGGACAGCTTCCACCCTCCGATGGCTGCCCCAGAACACGCACTGGGGAGGCCCCTGGGGTGGGGCCATCTCAAGAGTTCTCATTCTGTGTTCTGAGGATCCCTGGGTGACAGGGAAGGTTGGGCAGGAGAGTAAAGTCCCAGCCCACAGGACTGGCAGGTGAGGGCAGGAGTGGGTGCCCCTGGGCACCCACCCACCTGGCTCCTCAGGTGCTCCCAGGCAGGTGCAGGGGGATCCCGTCTTAGGGCCAGGTTGAGCCCCTCGCTGGGGTCAGGGGTGGGCGAGGGTGGGCAGTGCCCGGAATGCCAGCGTTCACCAGCAGTGTCTCGCATCCCAGGGGGATCAGGACGACCGGTCCTACAAGCAGTGCCGGACCTCCAGCCCCAGCTCCGCTGGCTCCGTCAGCCTTGGGCGCTACACCCCCACCTCGAGGTCACCCCAGCACTACAGCCGTCCAGGTACCCAACCCCCCATTCCTCGGGCCCTGGGTGGAGCTGGACTTCTTGCTTTGCGCTTCTCAAGTGGCCTCCCTGTGCACCCAGAATCATGGTGGGGAGGGGTCGCCAGTGGAGGCGACAGAGAGCCCTTCCTGTTAGTGAGGGGAAGGCTTAAAGCAGCTGAGCCAGAGGGGCATCTGGGGGCTCTCCGTGAGCGCTGCGCGCTGAGCCTGTGTGTCAGGTGCTGGCCAAGTCGGGACCGAGGCGCAGAGGCTGCATGGGAGCCGGCCCCGGGGAGAAACCGGCAGCTCCACAGTGGAGCCCCGATGTCTGCCACACTTCACCAGAGACACCATCCCCGCCAGGCTTCCCAGCCTGTGTCACCTCCCCGCCTTCCTGCTGTGCACCGTTCCCCAACAGCTGCGAAGCCCGCGCAAGCCCGCAGGGGCTGCCTTCCCCGTGACTTTTCCAGGCAGCTTCCTTCCCGGCCGGCTGTGCGTGGCCGCTCACATTCATGGGCTATAGCTCCATTTCCACACATTGTGGGGAAGTCAGACCCATTCATCTGTAAAGCCATTCCATTGGCTCCTGGCGATGCATGTGTGCAGCTCGCTCAGTGAGGATCGAGAGAGAGTGAATGAAGAGGGGAGAATGAATGAGTGTGTGATTGCAGTAACGGATGAGTTATGAGTGAGCAAGTGAATGAATGAGTGAGCGAATGAATGAAGCATGCCGGAGGCGCTGAATGAGTGAACGAATGAGCGGTGAGCGCATTAGCAGGTGGGCCAGCAGTGGGTGGCAGTGGCTGACTCCCAGTCCTTCTCCTGAGGCCCCTCCACTGCTGCCCTGGCCCCATGTCACAGGAAGGCCCACCTTGCCAACTTCTGGGCCTGGCACTAAGCCTCAGAGAGCCGGGACCATGTCCTGGCTACTGTGGCCCATGAGGACATTGGAGCAGACATGTCTCCGGGGCCTTGACCCCAAGGAGTACCCCCAGAGGGGAGCACCAGGGCCTGGCAACCCTGGGCCACCACCTGCTCCTCCTGAGAACAGGTCGCCTGTACCTGCTAGGCATGGTCCAGAGCCTCCTTGGGGATCCCCCGGGTGCCTCATAGAAGCATGCATGTCCGGAGAATGGAAGACCAAATGTTCCTAGTGGAGGGGGACTAGGAAGATTTGGGGCTCTGTGCTGGCTGGCAAGCCGGGCTCACTGACCTGCTCTCTTGCCCGCAGCTGGTACTGCAAGCGTCGGTACCAGTAGCTGGCTGTCCCTGTCCCAACACCCAAGCCCCACCTCCACGTTCCGACATCATTACATCCCCTACTTCCGAGGTAAGGCGCCCAGCTGCGGGCGGGGGGTGCCTGTCCCAGGTCGCATGGCTTCCCTGGGCCTCTGTCTCATGCTGTGTCCCTTGCTGTTTGTGTCTTGTGTCTGGTCCGTCGCTGTCACCGTGTTCGTGTTCCCGGAAGGAAACACTGGTGCTCCCCTCAAGTCGCAGGCAGAGGGCACGGGGTAGAGGTGAGGATGAGGGTGCCTGCCCAGAGCCCCTCCGTGCCCCGAGAACAATGGGGCCGAGGTGGAAGCTGCCACATAGCGGAGCCACGACGCCCCCAGCCCGGGCTCCTGGTGGCAGGGTCCAGCCTCACCCTATATGGCTTCTATCCCTGGATCTGGCCAGGACACAAGCCCACCTGCCACCTACATCCCCACACAGACACATGGACATGGCACGCCCAGCCTTGTGTTATCTGTGTCAAGGACTCGATTGTGTCCCCCGAGCCAGGGTCAAAGCCCTGACCTCCCGGGACCTGGGGCCCCCAAAGATGTTCGGGTCAGATGAGGTCATAGGTGGGGCCCATGTCCACAGTGGCTGGAGGCCTCCAGTTAGGGTTGAGACCCAAAATGTCTCCCAAAGAAGCTCATGGTATTGGAAGCTCGGTGGGCTTTGGAGGTGGTGGGATCCCAAGGCCTCCGGCGTCATCAGTGCTGGGCACCCTGATGAAAGATGACGGAAGCAGGTGGCGGGTGGGGCCTAGGTAAGGGAGCGGCCATGGTGTATGGCCTCAGGACTTGGCTGCCCCGGCCCCTTCCTCTCTGGAGTTCTCACCCTCTGCTTCCGGCCGCCGTGAGGTGGGCTACTCTCCCTGCCGCACCCTTCCCCTTGCGGTCTCCGCCTCACCCAGCCTAAGACCAGGAGCTGGCTGACCATGGACTGAGACCTCTGCAACCTTGAGCCGGATACCCCTCTCCCCGAAAGGGGTGCTTTGTCATGGTGATGAGCAGCTGACCAAAACAACCGTAAGAAGAGCAAGTGGCCCAACGTCTCTCAGTGCACAAATGCAGAGCATGGGCCATGTGAGGATGGCACCGAAGGCCAGGAAGACGGGAAGAGAGGCTTCGTGGGGGTGCCCACTCTGCCACCCCTGGCTGCTACTTCTGGTCACCAGAGCTGCAAGGAAACCGCAAGGTCCCACCTCGGGGGGTTCCGTTACGCAGCCTCATGATGAGGATGCCCAGGAGGAAGCTCAGCATCAGAGGCCACGGCTGTGACACGGCCACTGGCTTCCTGGCCCTCGCCGCTGCAGGCTGGCACAGCTTTGGGTTCCTGTCCCGGGGAGCAGGGCCAGGCAGGCACAGCTGGATCACTGAGGCTGACCGGATGGGGTCCCCTCTGTCCTGTGTGTTTCCATGCTTGCTATGCATGGGCATCCCTGGAGAAGGCCCTGGGCATGGGTCCTGCCATCTTGCCCTGCACAGGTGGCCCTGCAACTCCTGTCTCTGAGTGGTACTAACTCCCTGGAGAAGCAGAAAACCTAACACTGCATCCCCAGAGCCAGAGGTGCCTGGGCCCGTCATGTCACTCACTGTCCATGGAGGAGATGCGAGGGAGCCAGTCTGGGCTGAGAGAGCCCTGCAAGGACACCCATGGCAAGGACACATGCCCGACCCCAGCACCGAGCGTTCAGGGAGCCACACAGTCACCCAGGTCGGCACCAGCTGCTTCCATCCTAGGACCTGCAGGAAGAGCGTGGGCCAGAGCCTGCCCTGCATGGGAGGCACCGCCCGTAGGTGGCCTTGGGACTTTGATGCCACCTCTTGCTTTGGGCACCTTTGCTTAGCAACCAGAGCAGGCTCCCTGTCCTCTCAGTCCTAGTCCGTCTCCTGCCTGGCTTCTGTGGCTGCCTGTGACCTGGGAGCCCCTGCTCGTCCCAGCATTCGCCCCCGCTGGGGACCAAGGTGCAGCAAGAGGTCCTTGGCCCAGGTCAGACACAGACGTCTGTTCTAATACTTGTTCACGAGTGGGAGTCACACTCTGACTCCGAGTCCACTCGGAGCCACAGGACATGCTGCCTGCCCTCTCCGCGGGCTCCCGGCTGCAAGATGCCGTGGGTGACAGTGCTCCCAGGCAGAGCCTTGCCCTCCCCACCAGCGCTCTGCGACCTGGCCTCTGTAGAGTGCTGGTAGCAGTCACTTTCACTTTAGTTTAAGTTTTAGTCCCTGGGAGTTGGGAGCTTTAACCGTGACCTCTACCTGTAGGAAGCAGGCACCAGGGGCGGGCGAGGATGCCACAGGGAGCCAGCACTGTGGAGGGTGCTCGTGTGGGCAGCTGCTGCTTGCCAACGAGTGAGCCAGCCCTGCACCGTGTGCCCTGGCACGGGAGGGAAGGAGCAGCCCAGCCGTGGGCCGCAGGTCCAGCCCGCCTCCCTGCCTGAAGGTGGCCCTTCCTCTGACTGTCCTCTCCTCACTGTAATCCCAGGCCTGGACCACACAGGTGGCTGTGGCTGATGTTGCAGGTAGCGGGTGGCAGCATGCAGCACTACATAGACCTGCGCGAGTCTCTCCTGCGGTCCTCACAGGCCCCGGCTCGCTTTGCTGTCACCTTGAGAAAGGTCACCAAGAGCCACTGAGCACCAAGGACCTGGCAGGCGCAATCGGAGCGGCAAAGTTAATGCCATCACCCTGGTGTCAGCCAAGGGACTTGGTGTCCCTGTGCCCAGACTGCAGGGAAGGAAGCCCAGAATGGCAGAGGGACGGGGAGGAGGGCCGCACGTCCACACAGAAGAACTCGGTGTGTGGTGTTGCCATGGAGCTGGTGGCCTGACTTCTGCCCAGACGGGAAGGACTGGACCGGAGGAGCAGAGCAGCAGAGACACTGACAGACAGTTCCCAGCCCAGTGTGACCTCCAGTGCCAGTGCCCTCAATGCAGTGGGGCAGAGAGGGGACATCACCACTGTGGTCCACCTCCCCAGCATGAGGTCCATGCGGGGAAAGTGTTGGGCAGCTGAGTCCCAGGTCGGGGACGCTCTGCAGGATCCTCAGCCAGCGCTTCCCAGCTCTGTCACTACTGTCAGGACCAAGGAGCCCCCGTCACTGCCAAGACGGGGAGGAACCGCGAGGGTGGCTGTGACGCGTCGTTCTGGTGGGGTCCCAGGACAGATGAGGAATTAGGAAAATGGGTCAAAGCCCAAAAAGTGTGGGTGCAAGGGGGTCCGAATTAGCAACTGGACTGGGGCTGGAGTGTGTAGGGACCCCCTGTGTACCCCAAAACTGCTCTACAATTTTAATCAAAAGCTTTGTTTCAATGAAAAAGAAGACAAAGGTGGCTTCTACAACGGCCTGGGCCGCCCACCCACCACAGGCCACGCCCTGGACGTGACCCCAGCCGGTAGACCCACACGCTGTGCCCAAGCAAGCTCTGCTGTTTCCACTGACGCTGTCACCTGCCTGGCAAGGTGTTCTCACAGCCGCGTGACATTTGTGCCCTGGGTTTCTAGCTCCAGGGTCCAGGGAGGAAGCTGGCCTCGCATGGGGAGGGGCCCCTCTGGGCCGCTTGGAGCTGGCGTGGTGTCTGCACCTGCAGCACCCTTGTGGGTGCACTGAGAGGACACAGGTCCCAGGCAGTGGGTGCTGCATTCAGTGCAGCCTCGCGGGGACAGGGGAAGGTGGTGCTCTGCGTGGTCAGGCCTTCCTGAGGCTCTTGTGCCAGCGAGGCTCACCCCATCGGGGCCCTGGGAAGGGCACTGCAGTGGGCCAAGATGGCAGGATTCACTGTTAGAGGCCCCACCATGTCACCCGGGCCACCAAGGCTGTGCCTGTCTCGCTGGGGTCTCAACCCTCCAGCCAGCTGATAAGACCATGGGTACCGCAGGGGCGGCCGTGCAGCTGTGTGCAGGGCACTCAGAGGCGGATGTGCACACAGGGGTGCAGGTTGCACATGGGCACGCAGCCTTCTCTGGCACGTGCGGGGCCCTAGACTGAAAAGCAGAGTGGAGCGTGGCACCTGGGCTCCACCTGCCGTGAGCACCATCAGCCACCCTCGAGGCCGTGCTGAGCTCTTGTGGAAGTCCTGCTTCTGTGGTGCACGCTGCCCCTGGGCAGCCCTGGTTTCTTTTGGGTGTGTGGGCCGCGTCTCCCCGGTGCAAGGCCGAGGCTACCTCTGGGGCATGCAGGAGCCCGTGGATGGCAAGGCCCAGAGGCTCTGTGTGCTGGAGGGAGGAGCCTCGCTCGCCATGGTCGGCTCCACCAGTGCCAGCGGTGGCATGAGCACCAGCTGATGCCCATCCAGTCTACAGGGTCCCGCAGGTCCCCTGCCTCACGCTCAGCACCAAGAAGTCCCGTTGCATGGCGAGGTCACTCAGGGTCCCTGGAAGGTCCCTGGAAAGTCTACCCCATGGCATCCTGCAGGTCCCTGGGGCTCAGGAGAGATGACTGGCTTTGGGTGTCTCGCGTGACCTCACGCCTCCTCGTCAGCTGTCCAGTGCTGTTGCGTCCCGTCCATCATGCCATCTTTACGTAGCTGGGGTCATAGGGGTGTTCCCTGGGCAGCCCGGCCACCTGCACCTGTGACTTGCTCATCCAACCTCCTCCGCAGAGCAGGAAGTGACTCTGGATGGGCAGGGGCCAGGAGGCAGGTTGGAGAAGTTGCTCCCCTCGGCCACCCCTGGGTAGCTGCATTCAGGAACACGACCACCGGGTCACAGAGATTTCTCTTAGACCGAAGCTGACAAGACCGCTGTTGAGACCACTTCCACCTCGTCCTAGTGCCTCAGCTCCGCTCTGCGGCTGACGAGGGGTCTCACAGGCAGCAAACCACAGGGCGGGTGTTGGTGCTGCCTCCAGCCTGCTGTGGCACAGGGGCGCTGGGTGTGTGCCCCAGGATCCCAGCCTCTGGCCCCACCCAGCGGCTCCTTCAGGGAACCACTGACCGCTCACCTCAAGGTTGGATTAACAAGTCATGGGCCCGCTGCGGCAGCTGCCACTGCCTGCCAGGGACAGTCATGGACACAGCCCTGCAGTCCCTACGGAGGCAGGCGGAGGGTGTGGGCTGCCCCTCCAGGCAAGAGAGGGGCTCCATGCTGCTCAGCCTTTTGTGAGAGACTGTTTGATTTTCTGTCCCGCCTGCCCTTCCTGCCCTCCCTCTGGAGGCAGCGAAAGCGGCCGCAGCACGCCCAGCCTCTCCGTGCTTTCGGACAGCCGGCCGCCCTCCTCCACCTACCAGCAGGCGCCGCGCCACTTCCACGTCCCAGGTAGGTCCCTGCACCCTGTCACCCTGAGTCCACAGAGCAGGCGCTGTGCCTACCCGGCCTCGGCCAGCGCCTGCGCTTCCCTACCCTCTCCTCAGCACTCCCAAACCCTGAGCTTGCGCACCCCAGACAGACACGCATGTGAGTCTCTTTCCAAGGCCCCCCTGTGCCTAGCGAGGTTCCACCCTCCCCGCCCGGAGTAAGGGGCTGAGCTGGTCGCACCCTGGGCACCTGGGCTCTCGCTTGCCGCCCTCCCTGGCCGCCTCTCTCCCTGTCCCCTTTGGATCAGGGTAGCATCTGGAGTGGGGGTGCTTCCTCTAGGCATGGGATGTTGGCCCCAGATCCTTCCTGGGTGCCAGCTGCTTTCCGGTGATTATGAGCCTGGGCGAATGAGTGGCGCTGACAAATGCCACCAGGCAGGAATCGTCCCAGTCTGCTGCTTACCCTCCCGTTCTCTCCTTTTTGTTTCTTCTTCCCCAGACACTGGCGTAAAAGATAACATCTATAGGAAACCCCCCATCTACAAACAGCATGGTACAGTCGGCGTCCTCTGCTCTGGTTTGCCCTGCATGCCTGTCACCTCCTTGCTTCTGAATGTGTCCTTTGCTGTGTCCCCCTTGGTGTGGCGCAGGCACAGGACCCTCGCTGTTGGGTGCAAACATGCCATCTCTGGTGGGTGTGGGGGCCCTTTTCCATAAGTGACATTGGCGGGGGCTCTGGTGGGTCCATGACCCGGAGCCTCTGAGAGGCGACGTGGAGGGAGGCAGTTGGGCTGGCCCTAGCCAGGGTGGGAGGGCAGCGGCCTCCCGACTGATCACCACCTGGTCACGACCTGGTTCAGAAAGCAGAGCTGTCCCCAGAACCCCTCACTACACCTCGCGAGGACTGAGGTCCCGTGTTTAAGAATTTCCCACAGCAGCAACAGTGCCTGGCCTTTGGCTAACGGGCTTTCCTGCCCAGTGAAGGTGCTGGGCAGCAAGAGCATCCCTGGCCCCAGGCTCCACCTCCCCCTCCACACGAGCTCACCTGGGACAGGTGTGGGGGAGCCGACTGCCTGGGCCACAGAGCAGGGGACAGAAGGAACCCGAATCGGGATTTCTGAGACCAGGGGCTTGCTGCTTTGCTGTCGGAGCCTCTGTTTCCTCATCTGAAAATCAGGGCCTGTCCCCGCCACCCTGCCCTGTGAGGGCCTGGCGAAATACCAGATGTGCAGGTGTAGCCTGCCGTGCCAGCCATGCCGTGCCGTGTGCATGCGGGGCAGGCGTGTGGCCGCTAGGGCAGGGCAGGGGGGTCCTCCATGCGAGAAGGAAGCCTGGGTCACCGAGGGAACAGCCTGTGATGTTGTAGGGGGACCTGCCCGCCCAGCAGAGCCAGGGGTCTGGCGTGTGAGTGGCGGGTGGTGCGGCTGTTTCATATCCCCCGTGACCCACCAGGCTCCATGCTCTGAGCATGTCTCCCTCATCCCAAGCAAGAAAAAATGAGCTAATGTCTCGCTCTCCAGAGCACCGCAAGGAGCCTGCGTCTCCAGGTGGGGTCGGAGGGGGTAGGCGAGTGACTGTTAGCCTGCCCAGAAGAGCTCTCGAGTGTTAAGGGGGTAAACTGAGGCCTGGGCAGAGGGAGGAGCACCCTTTAAATGCCCCTCGTGGCCCGTGCTGCACAGCCTGCCTGGAGCTTGTGTGTCCCCTCGTCCTGAGCCCGAGGCACAGGTGACTTGAGGCTTCTATGAAGCACCCGTAGGTCTGTGTGTCGAGCTGGGTGCCGCACACACCTGGTGAGGAGAGGGCAGCCCCAGGGGCGCAGGGGAAGAGAAAACCAGAGGCCGAGCCCAGCATCTGGTCCTCCACCTGTGCCCCAGGGGAAGCTCAGAGGTTGTGTAGCATCTTTGTGTTCAAAAACATTTCTGGCTATAAACGTCTCCTGTCCGAGTACTCGCACTTGTTTACAGAGAGCCCCGAGCAAGGGCCGAAGCCCATTTATCGCCCCAGGATTTTGCTGCATCGGATCCTTCATGAGCGGGGCCTTACAGAGCCCGCTCCTCTTTCCCTCTCTGTCCCCTCCCCGCGGACTCAGCTGTGTCCTGGGGCTAAACACGAGCACAGTCTGGCCCTGGCTCGAGGGAAGGTGGGCCATGTGAATAGTAGGTAGCTGGGCACAGCTGGGAGCTTTAACGCGGGCTGTGCATGACCGGGCCTCCCTAGGGAGCGTTCAAAAGAGGGCGCGTCACATGCCTGGTTTCCAGCCTGTGCCACCCACGAGACTTTGTTAGTACAGGATTTTCTGCATCTGGTAGCTTAGATTCTGGTGAAAGAAGTGTGCATGCATGTGAATGTGCATGCCCGTGTGTGTGTGCACGTGTGTGTCTGCATGTGTATGTGCACACGCATGTGTGTGTGAGGCCCGCACCCAGCTCTGTGCAGAACCTGGGAATCTGACCCTGCAGTGCCCTCTTGGGAGACAGGGGACAGGTCAGGCCCAAGCAGTACCCTTTCTGTCCCCAGCACAACCGGAAACCAGTGCTGGGAGAAGACGCTGCACCACTGGGTTAGTTCCGGTGATGGGAAAGGCTAGGACCTCAGGCCCTGTTAGCCAGCACGTCTACCCAGCACCCCTGCGAGCTCACTGGAGCTTCGTGCTTCCCCAGGAGGCTTTCTCCTTCCTGAGGCCTGAGTCCCCTGGTCCACAGGCCCAGGGTGGGCAGCGCATGGTGTTAGGAACAAGGACAATTAGTGTCACCTAGCAGCCATCTAATGTGTGGCACAGATAACACGTGGTGCTTGGGACACAGTGGGGGTCTGGTGCTAGGACCCGCGATGGACAGGAGCCGTGGCAGTGCCCTGCAGGCCCCGGGAAGCCCGAGGGCCACAGAACCGCTCCTGCCGCTGTGTTCCCAGGGTCACCTGCCCGCCCTGGACCGGCGGTGACCACTCGGGGTGTGCTTTAGTCCTTCAGCCTCGTGCACACGGGAACGGGCTGTCCCTCCAGTCTCTCCGGATCTGTGGGACGGCTGACTTTCCATTTGGTTTGAGGCTCGTTGCTTGGGGTGTGAGGACAGGGCAGGGGGCAGCAGGCTCTGCATTCAGAGGGGAGTGCGGGGCTTCGCACTGGCCTGGGAACCCCTCCAGCAGAGGTCCTGAGGGCACAGGGAGTGACAGAGGCCCGACTTCCCAAGAGGGCTGCTCAGGGCACAGGGTGCTGTGGCCCCACATGATCCAGAAGGCACAGGGGACAGGACACGCAGACAGAGGGCTGGTCACCAGGTGGGGAGAGGCAGAGGTGGCGACAGGGGCCCGAGGCACCCACAACACTTTCTTTCCTTCTGATGCCATGACGTCGCCAGTGAGCAGATGTTCTAGGTCCTTAGATGAGGAGCCAAGGGTGAGGGGATGACATGACCTTCGTTATCCAAGGAATATTTTCTAAGCATCTGTTAATAGGCTGGGCTCTGTCCCAGTGCTGGGGACACATGGGTGGCCAAGCACAGCTCCTGCTTCCTAGAGCTGAGATGCCAGTGGACCAGGCATAGTGCGCGCGCGCACACACACACACACACACACACACACACACACCCCAGCAGTCATTCTCTCTCAGTGTAGTTCCGTAATTACACTGTAATCTAATTTCAGTTGCACAGACAGCTGTGGCTCTGGGAAGGTCAGGCTGGCCCTGCCGGTGGTCTGTTCCTCAGAAGCCAGGTCTGGAGGCTGAGGGAGGGTGGACCTCAGAGCCCCAGGGCAGGGGCAGCGCTGTTTGGCCGGGGCCTGAGCAAGCCCTACGCCAGCCCAGGCCCCTGTGAGTCCCACCCTTGGACAGGGAGCCCCTGCCAGGCCCTGGCCCTGGGCCAGCTGCTGCTGCCCTGGCCTCCCCGGGACCTCCAGTGACAGCAAGAGTGGAGGCTGAGACCCTCTGTGGGCTGCAGAGCCCAGCTGCCACCCTGGGATGGTGGCCAGGGTGACTCCGCAGCTCTGCCAGCTGGCAGGGGGTCCTGCACGTCAGAGGTGACCAAGATTTAGCTGGGTGGGCCGCCGCTCGGCGCCTGTCCCCTTAGGGGCTATCGGCATGGCGTCGCGGGAGCACCTCTGAGCTGACTCGCTCCCCCGCCGAGGCTGGGGCTCCTGGAGGGCAGGGCTGTGTCTGAGCTCTCTGCCTGCCTTGTACTCAGGACGGACAGGCGCGCACTGCCGGGGTGGGGGGATGAAGGGTGGAGGGCAGAGCAGGGCGCCAGCAGTGGGCAGAGGGCGGCAGCACGGATGCGGGCGTCAGTGGGCGGGGGAAGGACTGACGTGACAAGAAGTCTGAATGGCTGGGTGACTGGGGGGCGGGTGGCTGGCTGGATGACATCAGTATTAGAAGGTGGCTGGACGGTGGCTGGACGGGTGGCTGGACGGTGGCTGGACGGTGGCTAAGAGGCTGGATGGTTGGATGAATGAGTGCATGAGCAGCCGCAGGATGGATGGAGGGTGGCCGGGTGGCCGTGGGGCGGGCCAGTGGGTGGCAGGTTGGAAGAGTAGATGTGTAAGCACACAGAAGTGAGTAAATATTTAAAGGCTGCATCTGTGATGTTCAGATTTCCAGTGACTCACGGGGTGGAGTGTGGGGAGCAGTGAGGCCCGGCCTGTTCTGTATCCAGGGAGGAAATAAGAGATGGACAGAGTCCCCAGGGCTGCCGGGAGAGGGTCCCCACGGCAGGCTCAGGAGATGGCTCAGGAGCTGCCTGTGTGGCCTTGCGCCATGCCCCCTCTGGCTGTCCCGAGCCCCTCTGTCTTTTCCTGATGCTCCAACACGACGGTCACAAGTTAGCTCAGTGCTGGCCTCACGTTTATTCCTAATTTCTTCTGAGTTGTCGGTTATTCCGGAACTCACACTGGCGCTCTCCTGGGGTCCTCACCACCTGGAGGCATCGTTTGCCCACTTCACAGATCAGGAAACTGAGGCTTGGAGCTGCTGAGGAAGCCAGTTACCAGTGCTGCAAAGCGCCAGTGTCCACCTGCTCCCGCCCACGCGCCTGGTTCCCGAGAGAACCCACCATGCCTTGTGTGGGCTGCCACACCCAGCTCTGAGGTGCCCTTGCTTGGTTGGCTGTGAGGAACAGGCTGGGTCTGAGCAGTGTCCCCTCCCAGCCACTGCAGGGCTACTCGGAGCCGTGTGGTAGCTCTGCAGCCATTCACGTGGCCACCACATTGTCCACAGCTGTGTGGAGGTTGGAGACAGGACCCACGGGTCCCCTGGCTGAGCTACTCGGGCAGGAATTTCACCTCCAGGGCCCTTTTGCTGCTTTGCAACACATAGATTAGTCCAAGGGCAGCTTCACTCCCAGGGCTCCTGGCTTGGCAGGAATGGGGCTGGATTATTTTGGCCAGCAGGGTTCCAGGGGCTTTGCCTGCATGGACAGTACTCCCAGACCTCCAGGTCCCCACTGGCCTCCTCTCCCCTGGGATGTGCTGGGCAGCTTCAGGGAGCCAGGGCTGATGCATGGCCACACTCAAGGCCACCGCTGCCCAGCAACAGCTGTTGTCCAGGCAACAGGAGCACCTGCGCTGCCGGGCGTGCATCAGCTTGTACGCTCCCTGCCGTCTCCCCAGCACGGCCTCCTCGGCAGACTCAGCGCCCCTGGGAGTAGAGACAGTGAGATCTTTGCTTTACACCTTGAACATCACTGTCTCTCCTGGAGAGCCATGAAGCAGGGAGCTGTAGGCAGGAGAATGTCTGTGCATCCAGAACAGAGGTGCTCAGTCTTCGATTCTGGCCTTATCTTATCAAGGTCCTGTAGTCCAATCCCCAATGTCCAAGCTCTCTGGTCTGGTGTCAGTCTTGTCCTTGGTGGTGCAGGAGGCGGGGCGCTCCAAAAGACTGGCAGGGTCCAGCCCGCCCCCGGCTGCAGGTAAGGAGCCCGCCATGGTGGGTGCATCCCACCCAGACCTGGGTCTGCTCTGCAGGCCAGGGGAGGCCAGCTGGCTTCAGTCCTGCCATGCATGAGGCTGGCATTCCTGCTTAGGGCCTCTGCATGCTGCAGAGGGGAGTTGGGACCTCCACATGCCGCGTGGGGTTTGTTGGCTGGAAATCAGGGCACCCTGCTGGGCGACCTGCCCTGGATGCTGCATGTGGTGTCCTTGGTACACAAGCTGTGCCAAGTGGACACTTTCCTGCGTACGTTGTTGAGTTCACTTCTGGCTGTATTTTTCATTTCCTTGCTGCATGGACTTGCCCAGTGGCACAGGCCACGCCATGTTCTGTGTTTTGTGGGCAGCAAAGTGGGGGAAACAAAGGGGGTGCTCTGGGTCCAGACTGCCAGGGTTCCCGCCAGCCTCTGTCCTCAATAGTCTGTGACCTTGAGCAAGACATGTAACTGAGACTCAGTCCCCAATTTGTGACACGATGTGAAGCCCTTGCTCGCAGGGTCTGGTGCAGACAGGCAGCGATGTACACAGAGTGCCTGGCTTGCATCTGGCCCCATGGGCCTCCGAGCTGGCCCCGGCCCTTCCGCACTCCGCCTCCAGTGCAGGGTAGTGCGCACTTGGTCCTGGAAGGCATCCGGCAGCCGTCCGGTGGCTGCCTCTGAGACTGTGGGTGTCCACACCTAAGGGTGTGACAGACCGAGTGAGGCACTGGGCCTGCACCTGCTGCTCCGCCCTGGGCCTGCACCAGCTTGCTGGAGCCCTCGGCCCCTCAGAGGGGCTCACACCACTGATCTCTTCCTGTTTCATTTTCCATTTTTGACGATAATGATAAAGTAGGAAACCCAGAATTCACGGTACGTTGCTTCCACAATTGATTTTTCCCTTCCAGCCGCCAGGCGATTGGATGGGGAGGATGGAAGCTTCGACCAGGATAACAGGAAGGTAATCGGAGGAGCGAATTTCACGCCAGGCACCCCGGGCTCTGTGCCAGCCTTTCCCGCTGCAGCCACAGGCTCCTCTGCTGCCCCCGTTCCTTCGGGCTCTGGAGGCCAGCAGTGGGGGCGGGCATGCCCACCACCTCCTTCCTATACTCAGGACAAGGCTGCTGCCCACAGCCTGGCTGAATGTCGGGTAACCGGGCTGTAGCTCTGTAACCGGGGAGGACATGCTGTGCCAAAGTGCATGCTGGGGGTGCTGGGGATGTGCCAAAGTGCATTCTGGGGGTGCTGGGGATGACAGCTCTGAATCAGGTTGGCTTTTCCACCAGGGTCCACAGAGCTTGACCAGAGAGGGGCACGGGCATGGCTGTGCTCCAACAGTGCCATGTGGGGCCCTGCCCTCCCTGAGCTTCAGTTTTTTCATCCATGAAATGGAGCAACAACATTTACACCCCAATACTCCTGTCCTCCAGTCTCCCAGAGTTCTGTTAAAAGCTGGGCCTTGCTCATACCGTTTCCTCGCCACAGGGCCTGCTCCTAAGTTAGGGAGGCTGCTGGAAGGCTCCGGGGACCTCTAAGTTCATGTGACCCTTTTCTCCTCTGTAGAAGACCAGCTGGTTGCTGCTCAAGGGAGATGCAGACGTGAGGATGAACTCTCCGGACCTGGACAGCCAGTCCCTGTCACACAGTAGCGGGCCAGAGCGAGAGCCGCTCCCAAGGACGCCTGGAGACAGCTTCTCCTCACGTGAGTGGCTCTTCTGAGCCAGGCCCTGTGCCGTGCCCAGAGGCCTCCAGCTCCAGGGCCCGGTGCTGCTCAGGCCTGAGTCTCAGCGTAGCCCCTCAGGACGTGACAATGAGCCGGGCCCTCAAGGGCCGCCCAGATAGGAAAGCGGAGGCCTCTGCCCCCTCCCAATGCCTGCTGCACCCCCACCCTGATGTGAGTCGACCGACGTGCACACAGCAGCCAGGGCACAGGGCCTCCCGGTAACGTTCCCGGAGTGGGCAGCAGGGATCCTGAGTCACGCTAGGAAGGCACCTCAGGGCCCGATTCCCCCAGAGTGGATGGGGGCATGGTCCAGGGCAAGTCCAGAGCTGGAGCTGGTGACAGGGTGCGCTGGGTGAGGCGCTGGCGAGGCCCTGGTGACAAGGCCACCGTCGCCCACCGCTGGGGTGTCATGAGAACTGCGCTGGGAGGCCGTGTCCGTTGCTGTAAATCCTAGACAGAGTCAAGGCGAGAGCAGCCAGACTCCCTGGGGGCCTCTGGGGAGCGCCTCTGGGTCCCAGCAGCCGGGGTCTTTGTACATGGTCCAGGTGGGTCTGAGGGTGGAAGCAGAGGAGGGGTGTGGCGCGAGGCACAGAGGACAGGTCCCAGCTGTGCAGCAGACAGACCCCGACCCATGTGGGACCAGGCTGCCTCATGTGTCTTCAGGAGACGCCCTGCCTGGCAGGTGGTAGGTGCTCGGGGAAAGGCCGCCACCCTCCCTCATCCTCGCCCTCACTGCCGTGATTCTGAGCAGTGCTGCGTTACCACCCGTGAAAGTGGCCCGTGGGAGAGGGACGCATGGAGGTGCAGAAATCTGGAGCCATGGTTGTTACTGGGTGCTCTTCTGTGTGGGCCTCTGTGCATTGGCGTCCTGCCGCCTCCACCCTCAGGGCCTCAGAGCCAATGCCCAAGGCGAAGGACACTGACATAGTCCCCCAGGGAGGGCAGACTCTGGGGTCTACAGCGGCTCAGTGGGTAGGGTCCGCTCTCCCCACGGCTGGCTGAGCCTCCTGGGGACAGCCGCACACCTGTCCTGCAGCCCTTACCCTGCACAGTCACTGTACTTGGGCCCAGCATACATGGCCCCTCCTGTGCCCCAGCTCAGGAGCAGCCCGGCAGCCCAGCAGCCCTGAACATTGGCTCCAGTCAGAAGAGGGCGCTCTCCAGCTTCCTGTCCTTCCCTGGGCTGGGGGCGGGCAGGCCTCCTCTGCCAGCCTGGGTCCTCTGCGCCTGCCCTACTCTGTGGCTCAGGACTGAGAGAAGGGACACTGCGGGGAGACGCCCGCCTGGAGACAGCTGCCACCCTTGAGCTGTGTGGCCCGCGTGTGTAGCCCTCACCCCCACACCCTTCTTCATCTGCAAATGCCAAAGCATGGGTGCCCTGGGCCATGGGCTGATGGGCAGAGGTCCCTGCAAGGCCACTCTCAGCTGCAGTGACCTGCCTGCTGCCTCCACCGCTTCCTCTGTGTCCCCATTGCAAGCCACGCTGGCCCCCAGCTGCGGGAACCCAGTGGCCCACAAGTCTCCTGCACACACTGTGGGCCTGTCCTCCCCTCGGCCACACTTGCTGTATGACCACGACTGCGGCTGCACCCTGCTTTGCTTTTCAGGGCTGCCCTGAGGCCGGCATTGCACGCAGGAGCCCTGGGCTTTCCTGTGTCTGTTTCTGTCCCAATGACACGGCCTTGTTTCCCCACATGGCTAGAAGCAGCCCCGAGGACCAGGCCGCAGGCTGGACCTGTCCAGGGGAGCCTTGCCACCTGCCCCTCAGCCTGCAGGCTCCACGCTCTTTCCCTGGCTCCAGACCCGTCGCACCGCCTCTGGCTGTGGGGAGCTGCAGCCCCCGGCAAGCTCTGCCCGCCTGCCCCGGGGTGTGGGGGTGAGGGCTGCGCATGCGGGTCCTCGAGCAGGGACCGTGACCCTTGACACAGTGGGCGCTCAATAAATGTTGGTTGAATTGAGATGCATAAAATTCAGTGGGTATTTACTGAGCACCCGCTCTGTGCCAGACACTGAGGGGTGGCGAGGGGAGACAGCCAGCCAGAGCAGCCCCGGCCGGAGCGGCGTGTGGGCAGCTGGAGAGGCGGAGGCGCAGTCACCGGAAGACGCGGTCACAGGTGCCGCCCGCCTGCCTGGGGCCTGACGGCTCCCAGGGCCCAGTCCAGTCTCCCTCCACGACACCGTCCACCCCTCCCACTGGGACTGAGCCCACCCTTCCGCCCCTCGTCCATCCCTCCGCCCTACTGAGCGTGCTGGGCGTGGCGTTAGGTGGCACAGAGCTGGAGGTGACCGGCTACCGAGTGACAGCCCTGTGCCCCGGGGGTGTGTTCTCAGCCTGTGAAGAAACATGGCGGCGGCTTCCTCTGTTGTGTCCAGGACTGTGTGGACCACGGCAGTAATCTGGCTTACGGACCCACCCATTTCTGCTCTGCCTGCTTCCCTGTAGGATGAGGCTCCATACCCAGGAAGAACTCGGGTGGCCTGTCCCCTGCCCTGCCCTTTAGACAGTCCGTTACCACTCTTCCTGGCCCTGTCCTCTCTCCCGAAGCCTCTACACACACATGCATTGTAGTCACAAAAACCCCTGGCTGGCTGGGGACACTGCCCAGGGGACTTAGAGGCCCTAGAAGAACCCCGACACTTGCAAAGTGGACAAGCCCCCTCCTCGACCAGCACAGCACCTGACGGGGGCAGAGGGGCAGGATGCAGGGGCGGAGCTCAGAGACAGATGGGGCGAAGCTAAATCAGCAAAAGAAGCAGCGCAGGGGGGACACCAACCTGCCCGTGAGGCACTGTGTCCCCTTCTGTGTGTCCCTGTCCTGTGAGGCCCTCTGTGGAGTCCTGTGCTTGTGTTTTCTGGGCGCTGGAGATGCAGGGCTCAGTGCTGCTGCAGGGCTGTGCTCTTTGGTGGCTGTGGGAGGAAGGGGGCAGACGGGATGTCCTCCTCCCCAGCCCTGCAGCCCCAAGGTGGGGGGACACTGCCCTCACATCTCCTCGTCCGAGGCTCCTGATTCGCCACGGGAACATCAGGCAGGGCCAGCGTTATTTGGGGCTGCAGCGGACCCCATGGGGTTTAGTCACAGGCATCGGGTCAGAACAGTGCCTGCCCCATCTCCTCACCTTGTCACAGGCAAAATGGGGCCCAGGGAAGGGAGGTGGGGCCCGGTCACCCAGCGCATCTTTTGTGAGTACTTTATTCTGAGCAGAAGGAAACAGACTGAATTCCGGCAGGTCCCGCTGAGTGGTAGCCGGTGCAGGAGAGGGGGAGGGGAGGGTGCAGTGCGCTCTAGGGCAGGAGGCCATGGCCAGCAGACCCAGGGCAGAGTCACAGGAACAGTGCGGCTGCCAGGAAGAGGGCAGAGGTGTGGCTGGCAGGGATGGGCAGTGCAGGCAGCCAGGGGGATGTGGGCACCCTGCAGGTTAACTCAGACACCCACTTGGCAAGGACGGGCAGGGGCGTTCGTGGCCGTGCAGTGAGCAGGGGGAGCCCTTGGTCCGGCTGGCTGGGGAGGAGCCTATGGAGGGGCTGTGGCCCCAGTGGCAGAATCGGAAGACCCCAGGCAGGGCATTCCAGCTGGGGTGGGCCAAGGAGCCTTCAGTCAGAGGTGGGGGCAGACGGGCAGGTCTCCCTTGTTGGTTTGGTGACCCAGAGCCATCCAGGTGGCTCTGTCGGGAGGTGGGGCCACCGCTTAGAGGTCAGAGCAGAGGTCTGGACCAGGGGCACAGGCCTGGGGGGGTCCAGCTATCACCAGCTGGTGTCTGAGACGCCAGCACCCTGCCTGATGTCCTCGGGTGTCACCTACCATCCTCAGTGCAGGCACACAGGGTGACGTGAGCCTGAGCCACTTGGACCCAAACTGCAGTGATGCTCCTGCCCCACTCCCAGCTTACTCTGTCAGCTCTCCCGTGGGGACAGAGTGGAGTGGGTGGAACAGACACTTAGGAGCTCTGGGGAGCAGCAGTGTCCTTTGTGGGGTGTCTTGGTTACTTTTCTCTCGTTGCTGAGATAAAATACCTGACACCCAGAATTAAGGAAGGAAAGGTTTGTTTAGCTTACAGTCCATCATGGGCTGGTTCCAAAGCAGGGTGGCCTGGCACAGGGGAAACATTTCAAGGCAGCAGCTGGCAAAAGCAGCCAGGGCAAAAGAGGGGGAGAGCACACCTCTTTTCCTCTTTTGTATTGTACATCGGCCTCCCCGCCTGGCCCCATCACCCCTGCCTGTGTAGCACTCACAAAATCTACTTGCACAGGCTGAGGATATTTACAAAGTAAGGATCCTGGCTCCCTACTGAGTCTGTTAAACTTCTGAACTGCTCAAGTTGATGCAGTGTATCAACCATAACTTGGGGTTATCCCAGTCTCTTCACCTTCCAGACCTGTGAGCAGCAGACTCGCCCATAGCCAGGGACTGGACAGCATGAGCCTTCAGACATTGGGGGCAGGGGCAGTGTGTGCCTGGATGTCACCATGGACCTTACCTCAACCCCCACCACAGGGTCCTGTGTGCCCCTCCCTCTGCAAGGGTCTGCAGATCACCACCGCCATGGGAAGCTCCGTCTCTTACCCCAAGAGTGCTGAGTTCGTGGGGGAAGGCACAGGCTACAAGCCATCATAGGAAAGCAGGAAAGCAGCCAGTGGCATAGAGAGCCTGCTGTTTGTGATGGGGGTGCGCAAGGGGACCCCACCTATCAGGGACCTGGCCTAGATCCCCAATCCCAAACAAGTGTATGGTGAAGGCTTAAAATAAATGAGATAAGTGGTATGATTTTAGGGCTCCAGGAGGATCATAACCCTCTGCAGAGTTTGAGACTGTGGGGGCTGAGATAAGGAATGTCTCTGGGTGGCCCATATTTATTTAGTTTTCAAGGAAGGGATTAGAGTGAAAACCACAGGGAACTGAACAGACCTTGGGAGTGGTTCAAGGACTTTGCCAAGTAACAAGCTATGTTTAATTTGGGAGAAGTAGCTTAGGAGATCTCCGTGTTGGAATCAGGTGGCCTCAGCTGTGACTTACCTTGTCCTTTGAGCCAGCTCTTTGTCCTTGGGTCAGCTGTACATGTGAGGCTGTACACATGTCCAAGAGGCCGCATGAGGGACCACAGAGTGCTTGTCACTTCCTGAGTGACCTTGGGCACAAGACAAAGCTCTCTGAGTTGGGAAGATGGGGCTGGCCCAGTCCTCCTGGCAGGGGTGCACGTGGGAGGCACACAGTGTCCTATGGCCAGGCCCTCAGAAGACGTCCAGGCAGGGTGTGCTTGGGTGCTCAGCTGGCTCAGGACTGCTCTTGTGGCTCCAGAGTGCTCTTGTCCACCGTCACCTGGGACTTGCGGGGGGTGGGGGGGTGTTTCACTACTTCCTTCCTCAGATTGGACAGCTGAGGCTCGGGGAGGGACCAGACCCGCATAGGCCACACGGCTGCAGTCACACATTGACCCCAGTGAGCCAGTGGTAGTCTGCTGGGAGGGGCTTGCTGGCCAGCTGTCCACAGAGTACTGTGGTGAGCCACCTGCCCATGCCACCTCAGGACACGCACGAGGGCTGCACCTTGACCTTGAGGGCAGCTGGAAGAGCACAGGTGCTGAAGCAAGGTGCAGGGAACCTTCAGGGAGCAGTGCAGGTGATGCTTAGGCCAGCCGGGTATGGACTTAGGGTCCAGGGCTCTCAGGGTCTCATGTGATCCAGGGTCATGATCACCCCCACCATTGTCCCTGTGTTTAATATGCACGTAGCCACACACTGAGTTCATCACTCGCGCAGGGGTTAGAGGATGTGGCTGCAGTCCCACAGGACAGAGCTGCTCAGAGCAGGTGGGCTGACAGGCTCCTAAAACCAAAAGCCCCGGGACCTCATTAGTTGTTTGACCCTGGATCACTTGATCCCACTAGATCTCAGCTTCCTAGTCTGTAAAATGGGCTCCCATTCAAAGTGTGGACAGTGCGAATTGAGTGACATCCTGGATGTGTGAAGAGCTGGTGCACAGAGGGTCTCCAGAGCCTTTACACCCTCCCCAGGAGAGACCAAATGTGGCAGGCACTGACAGCAGCTCAGATGGGAGGTCTCCCAGACACCATTCTCCCTGTTCTTCCCACTAAGCACAAGCAAATGAACCCAGAAATGGCACAGCAGGTGTCTCCCCACCACACCTCAGATACTGAGCAGGAAGCCAGCAGGTGCCCAGAGCCATGAGAGATGCCAGGAGGTGGCCTGGCTGGGTCTCCATCCCTACCAAGGACACATCCGTCATGGGCAGCACCAGCAGGGATGGACAGGAGCACAGCGTCAGGGAAACCCAGCAGACCAGGGAAGAGGATGCATTCCAAAGATGGAATGTCACCAGACCCTACTCACTGAACCTAGACAGGATGACAGTCTGCTAAATCGAGACCAAAGCTCCTCATGTAGTACCCCAAATATCCAGGATTCAGTAGAAAAATTATTCAGCAAAGCAGGAACCATGAAGTTAGCTATTGATGTGTAAAAAGACAATCAACAGATAATAACACAGAAAAGAACAAGATGCTGGAATTACCTGAGAAGGATTTTAAGACAACTACCATAAAAAGCTTCATCAAGTCTTTATAAATCATTTGAAACAAATAAAAGCAAGAAAAGTCCCACCAAAGTAATAAAAATTATTTTTTAAGTCAAATGGAAACTATAGAACTGAAAAAGTAACCATAATTAAAAATCCACTGAATGGATTCAAAAAGAGACAACCAAACAGGAGAAAAGAGAATCTTTGCCTGTAGTCAGGGCGACAAAAGCTGCCCAGTGTGAACAACGGAGGGAAAGAACAGAATGAACGGCACTCTAGGGGACCTGGGGGACAGCGTTTGCATCATTGGATTCCCAGAAGAGAGGAGAAGGAAACGGATTGGAAAAGTGTCAGAGAAACATGGTGATCCAACCCTGTAATCCCAGAACCTGGGAGGCTGAGGCAAGAGGATTTCAAGTTGGAGTCAATTTAGCAAGACTTTATCCAAAATTAAAGACAGAAAAAGGGCTGGAGATGTAGATGAGTGATAGAAGTTTGGATTCCAACATAACAAATCTATATCTGTATCTATATACCTATGTATCTATTTCTTCAAAGAAGCAAAGGTTGAAAGCTCGCCACATTTTGCAAAAGGCACAAATCTACAAATTCAAGAAACTGAATGAACATCAAAGAAACTCCAAAATACATCATGTTTAAACATCTGAAAATTCAAGACTCAAAAAAAAGAAAAGAAAAAGAAAGAACCCACAAGAAATAGACACCACCATCTTGAAAGCGCTGTGTGAGAAAATACAAGAAACACCCAACTGAAGACTGCAGATTTTGCAGCTGGAACTATGGCGACCAGGAGGAAGTTGCAGGTCTCATGGGCTGAACAAAAAGAACTGTCATTGTGAACCTGCAGTCAGCAAAAGTACCAGTCAGGAGGGACGAGGGATAGAGGCTTTCCCAGGCAGCGGGAATCAGCCGGGACGCGTCCTGACGTACAGGGAGTAGCTGAAGGTGTTCTCCGGACGGTGGCGGTAGGAGAAAGCGCCGCACTCAGAGAGGACAGGGCAGCAGACCAGGGAGTGTGGGGCAGCGTATAACAGATCACCCTTCTTCTCCCGTCTCCTAGGTCATATCTGATGGTCGAAGCAAATGTATTGCACTCTCTGGGGCAGGTGCCCTGAGCCCTGTTTGCAGGGGGCCATGGAGCGTGTGAAGTAGGTTAATGGAAATCGGGTTTCTATACCGCCTGGTGCAGCTGACCGTGGTCAGCAGCCTGGGCACAGAGCCGTCTCCCCCAGCCAGGGGCCTGGCGTAGGGTGAGGTACGGGCTCAGCGTGGGCACTTGCTGATCTTAGTGGGCAGTTGTGTCCAGATGTTGCTGTCCAGCCGAACATCCTGGAGGGCTGGTTAAAGCTTGGGCACTGGGCTAGATTCCCAGACCCGGAATTCTGACTCATAGGTCTGCAATGGGACTGAGAGTGTGTGTTTCTGATGAGGTTCCAGTGAGGTTAGTGGGGGACCCACTCTGAGGACCACTGTACGTGGCATCTCGGGATCCCAGGCACCTCATGCCTTCGCTAAACAGCCCCCCAGGCTCCCAGAGGTGCCCAGCTCTATGCATGACTCAAGCAGCAGGTGATTCTGGACTCTCGTCTCTGCCTGGGGACTGCTGCTACTGAGCTGGGTGACCTCAGGCAGGTACCTGCCTGTCTTTGGGCCACTCATCTGGAGGGACCTCAGAGAGGCTGGAGCAAGAGGACCAGCCCAGCAGCCCCAGCCCCAGGCCCCTCACCCAGCTGTGTCTTGTATCCTAAGAATTCATGGGACCAGGGTTCTCCTTTGCCGTGAGATGTTTGAGGACCCCAGCCTTGATGTTGTAAAACACCTCTATCCAGAACCTTCTCATGGGCCACCATGTGGCTTGCAAATCCCCAAGCAGTTCCCTAGCTGGACCATCTCCTACTGGCTTCCTGTGGCCTTTATGAAGTCCCTTTCTGTCCTCACTGGGTCCCTGAGGAGCCCCAGTGAAAGGCACTGGGCCTGAATCCTTGCTAAGAAGCCCACGGGTGGGCGGGTGGTGCTGCGCATGTGGGCAGCACAGTGTCCAGTCCTCTGTATGCATGACCTCATGAGCACTGAGGGTGGTGACCACCATCCCTTGCCGCTCTCCCAGGGCAGCCCAGGATCCCAGAAACACGTGGCTGGTCAACTCATGCTGTGTGGTTGGTCTATACTACTGGGTGCCAGCTAGGGATGCCCAGAGGCTGACATGGCCCCTGCTCTCAGGGCCCACGGCTGGTGGAAGGACAGTCAGTCTAGGGTCAGAGACAGCTTGGGAAGGGTGCTCCTGGTGTAGATTCCTCCCCACGGGGTGCAGGAGGCTGTGCCACGGCTGCTCCGCTGGAAGGCGCCCCTCTGAGCCAGGCAGACTGCTCCCCAGGACTCCACTCTACTCTCCCCAGGATGACACTGACACTGAACTAGGGGGTCTCAGCCCTGCCAAGTCCAGCCCCAGCCCCTCCTGATGCACCCGCCAGCGAGTGCTGTCACGCAGAAAACGGGGGCCCAGGCCTCAGACCAGCCCTTCGCCTCCCAAGAAAAACTGGCAGTTTGGGTTTTAATGTGAAAATCCTCTTGTTGCAAGAAACTCTGGGAATTTTTTTAGAAAGTAAAATTGTCAGCCAGGCCTGGTGGTGCATGCCTGTGTTCCTAGCTACTTGGAAGGCTGAGGCAGGATGACTGCATAAGTGCACAAATTCCAGACCAGCCTGGGCAACAGTAAGAACCTGTCTCACAAAAGGAAAGAAGGGAGAGAGGGAGAGAGGGAGAGAAGGAGGGAGGGAGGGAGGGAGGGGGAAGTCTCCAGGTCCCATTTGGCTGAGGTGGCCCGCCTTTGCCCTCCCACCCTGGCACTCGATGCCATAGCCCTACTGTCCCCCTTGTGCCAAGGTGTATCCCCATCTGGACAGTGAGAGGCTGGCCTGGGGACAGATGGGGCTGAACACAATGCCCACTGTTGTTGTCGGGTTGTGGGCAGGTGCAGCTGGCACCCCGCCCTGGCTCCTTCCTCAGTGCACACCCCGGGGACAGGAGGTCCCAGCTGAGGCGAGAGAGACCCTGGGGGCCTCCGCATGTTGTCACCTTGCAGCTGCGTCCCCTCCACCAGGACGCCGGCCAGGGCGCCCCTCTCCAGCCATGCTGAGCACGTGTGACCAGGCTGTGCTGTGTCTGTTTCAGGGTTCCCCTATTCCAAATCCGATTCTCCCCCAGGACCCGGGAAGAACGGCTTGGACCACCGGGTAGGTACCCACCCTCCGCGGTCGCGCTGTACTAACAGCCAGCATCTCCGCCTGCCCACCCAGACCCAGCTCACGGCGGGGCCCCTGCTCCGCCAGCCCCCACCTGACGCTCCGCCCAGGGCTGCTGCCACCACGGCCTTTTCCATAGCAGGCGTAGACCACACTGGCACCCCCATGTGCCCTCTCGGCTGGCCCGGGAGCCAGGGGGACTTCAGTGTGTGGGAGTGGGGAGACGGGGACAGCTGGGGGTCAGACCCAGCTTCAGGAAGCCTCTGGAGCTGCTGCCTCCTACTGTCGCTGGAGCTCAGGGAGGCCCAGAAAGGACACTGTGCCCCTGAGCCTGGTGTCTCTGCCTGGGCTGCAATGCCATAGGGCCACAAGATTGCAGGGATGGCACCCTGAGCTCCCGCACCCTGGCGCGGCCTGGCTCTCCTCCCTTTCTGCTCCCAGCTGCATGCAGGCGGGCTCTGTTCCACGCCCAGATTCAAGGCCCTGTGCAGTTGCCCCTGTAGAGAGTAGGTCGCTGTTAGCCTGGGGTGGGGAGGGTCTAACAGTGCCAGAGCCACTGCTTGCCATGTGACCAAGCAGGCCTCCACCCTCAGGGCTGTCACCTCTCAAGAGAGGTCGCTGAGACACTGACGTCTGCTTGCTGCCCTGGAGCAGCTGGGACAGGGTATGTGCAGCCTGGAAATGCCCTGTCCTTGAGGTCAGGGACCCCACCTCCCAGCACCACAAGTGACCTCTGGGGCAAGCTGCATGCATCTCTGTCTTCCTCTGCTGCTGGACCTGCCTCCAGGGACCCTGAGTCCTCTGCATGGTCAGATCCTAGTGGATCCTGATCCTGACCCTCCCGCTGGCCATGCTTCCATTTCCGGAATGGGCCACGCCAGGAACCATGCATGGGGCTTGCTCTGAATCTCCGCAAAGACCTTCCCACTTTGTCTGCCCCAGGGAAAGCAGGGGACAGGAGACTGGTTCCTCTGACCCCTGCACCACTAGAACATGGATCCCCTGCTCAGTGTCAGGTCCGGAGCACTGGGGAAGTTGTCTAGAATGTTCTCTCCTCATCCAGAGCAACTGTCCTCCAGTCCAGGGCTGCTGGGCGCTGGGCTCACTGTGGGCCCAGCCACATTGGGGCCTGGGGTGTTGCTCAATGCGAGGGAGGGGCACAGAGGGGACCTCAGTGGCATCTGCAGAGCTCAGGGTCACCTGAGAACAGCTGGTCCACAATCTGGCGGGACCGTCTTTAGCCCACCAGGGCCACTGAGGGCCAACTATTAAACTGCAGGGCAGGCGCTAGCTCTACCAGGGCTTGCCTTTAGGGGTTCTCTTTTCCAATGCTCTTTTCCAATTTGTTGTTGTTGTTGTCGTTGTTGTTGTTGTTGTCGTCGTTGTTGTTGTTGTCGTTGTCGTTGTTGTTGTCGTTGTTGTTGTTGTCCTTGTTGTTGTTGTTGTTGTTGTCGTCGTCGTTGTTGTTGTCGTTGTCGTTGTCGTTGTTGTTGTCGTTGTTGTTGTTGTTGTTGTCGTCATTGTTGTTGTTGTTGTTAAGACTATTTTGTACTTTTTTACCTGCTCTTGGCAGAGAATCCACTTGGGTGACCTGTCCAATGACCCATCTTTCACAGTGCTGCTGTCCTATGGCTGGACTTAGGTCTTCACCCCATGACCCCCAAGGAGCTCCTGACCACACAGCTGCTGAGGGCCTGCAGTGCCCAGTCGTTTACTAGGGGCTTTTTTGATTTCTTTTACTTGCAGAAAGAATTTGGGGTGGAGGGAGAAGTAAAAGCACAAATGCTGGGAAAGCAAATCACAAGAGAAAGAGAAACAACAGGAGAAAATTAATGTCAAAAACAAAGAAAAGAATAATGAGCTTCCTGCTAGCCCTGGCACAGACACAACTGTTTCGGTGACCACTAGTGTGGCTCATTGTCTGGTGATAGAACAGGAAAAGGTCTGCTTCTGGGGTGAATCTTTTATAAAGTTCCAAAGCACCACAGATGTCAAAGGCCATTAAAATGGCTTAATAATCAAGTCTGTGTGGGAGGTAGATGTGTACCACCTCCCTGTGACACAGACAGAATGAAAGCTACCTACCACAGGTGTCCCTGGGATGAAGCAGAGAGGGTTCCTGGCTGCTGGCCAACTGCAGGTCTGTATGGTCACTCCCTGAAAGATATTCCATCTTGAGAACCTTGATGTTACAAATGAACAGACTGACCCCATATTAAAAGGTAGCGGCCGAGCTATGGGGATTACAAAGTACCATTGGCAGAATAAGGCACCACAAGATACACACCTCTGGTTATTTTTAAATAATTAGAAGTAAATGATAAGAAAGAAGTACTAGAACCACAGCTACAAAGAAAGAAGGGGCAGCAACATTTGTGTCCAATAAGATGGAAGCTAAAAGAGACTAATAGAAATAACCATGTGAAAAAGGGAACCTTAATTCATGCTAATGACCCTGTGTAATAAAACATATATAACATTGTAAACTTAAATGCACCAAGCAACACAACCATTCCAGACAGTTGGAAAAAATACAAGATAGCTGACTTGAATATAGCTCTCTTGAAACAAGATGTGGATTTAATGAGCAAAAAAAAAAAAATCACAGTACATAGAGTAATTGAGTAGTATGAACAGCAAGCCTAATCTAATAGGTCTATGGGAAAAATATACATCTTTTGAATCTAGTTTTCACATATTCATAGAACATTCACAAAATATGTATGTACAAACACATGATTTGCTAAAACGAAATTATGTTTGTGTATAATTTATGCAAGTAATATCTTAGCAAATTAAATAGGCCTGAAATTTCCAAACTATAATGCTGGAAAGATCACAAACCTATATGAAGCCAGGCATGGTGGCACATGCCTGTAATCCCAGCATTCAGCAGGCTGAGGAAGGAAAACCACTGTCAGTTTGAGACCAGCCTGGGCTACAAAGTGAGTTTAAGGTCAGTCTTACTACATAGTGAGACCCTGTCTCAGAAAGACAAAAAAAAAAAAAAAAAGTTCCAATCCTTGCTGTCTTTGAACAAGTTAAATTTCGAATCTTTATTTCCTAAAAATGAAAAAAATCCTTACCTCTTAAAGGTATGATGGAGACAGACACCATCCCGCTTGTGAAATCTTCTCCTATATTCCGCAACATGTTCCCACACGAGCTGCTATCTGAAAGGCAGTCCCTGCCCCTGTGCCACCAAGGCTGTTGAGGAGGCACAGCTGCCGTGTAGCCGCGATAAGAAGAGAACGGCAGCCAGGACAAGCAAGAGGGATGATCTCATCCCTGTTGGTAGTGAGCTCAGGATCATTTTTGGAAAGTAAAACACACAGGCTCGCATCTCTGCAGTCCCGTGAATTTGTTGTGCAGTCTTGGAAAGGAAGTTTAGCTCCTCGGAGCGGAGCCTCGTCTGCTAAAGTAAGTGACGAGGCTCCCCGAGGTTGCTGTGAGCTCAGAGGCTGCACCTGAGCAGCCCTGCTGCACGCCTGCCAGAGGGGAAGTAAGCAGTTGCTTGCCTGCAAAACCCAGGACCCAATGCTGCGTTCTGGGTGAGACAGTAACCCAGGACTCCCCGGCGCCCGCCGAGGTCTTGCAGATCTGGGCCCTCTGCACCTAGGAGACGGGACGAACCTCTGCTGGCCAACTGTGGACCACCTAACACTTCCCTCTGCCATCCCTCCCACAGTCCCCATGGCCTCAGAGCCTGCGAGACTAGAGGAAGCTGGTTTGAGGGGAGCAGTGAGTCCCCACCTTGTAGAGGGTGGGATGAGGAGGCTGGGTGTCCTGCTAGCTGTGATGCAAGGCGTGGGCACTAGGTGGCAGCATTTCCCTTTCACGCGAGGTCACAGGTCAGCTCCTTGCTGCATGGAGACCTGGCAGGAGAGACAGGTGCGCCAGGGTGCTGGCTGGAGACTGAGACAGTGTCGCAAAGCCCTGCTCTTATTAGCTCCTCCAGGGAAGCAGTGGCGGTGAGAGGCCGGGGGTCAGGGCTAGGGCGACTGCACCCTGTGGCATGCAGAGCTTCAGAAACCCAGGTTAATGCAGAGAAACCCACTCAGTAAAGGTCCAGCCCTCCGCTGACACACTCACCCCACTGCTCAGCCTGGTCCCAGCAGGAGGAAGGTCCTGGCTTCCTTCTTGGCCTCAGTTTCCCTATTGCAGATGGAGAGCTTTTGCTTGGTGTCTTTTCCCACTCCCACACACTAGGGTGGCAACAGTGGAGCTTTCCGGGCTTTCTGTGATAAAGCAGCCTGCCACAGGTGCCACAGGTTCGCCGCCACTGCGCTAGGTCACAGCCAGCTCCTCAGTGCCTGGCCCCCCGCCTCCCGTGCGTTACCACCAGAAGCAGCTGTCCCTGTGACAAGACCCAAGGCCTGCACACTGGCTCTTCCCCTGCAGAGTGGCTGAAATGTCACCCCTGCGCTTGGTTTCAGATGCACTGGCTCCAGCCCTGACCTCATTTCAACCCCTGCGCCGGGTGTTGAGATCAGGCATCAATTAGTAAGACATTTTCTTCTGGGGGCCCAGCCTGCTGCGGGGGTAACACCAGGCACCCACAGTGCCAGGGCAGGAGCAGACCGGAGAGGGACTACAGGCCCCTGTGGTCCAGCACATGCCCTCGGTGCTGGGGACCCTGCAGGGAAGTGTGCAGTTATGGAGGTGACATGGTCAGGTGGACAGAGGGGACAGACACTTAGGGCATGGACTGGCAGAGCGTGCTAATGGGGCAGTTTGCTGGTAGGTGCTGTGGGCAGCTGAGAGAGGCACCTGAGGGCAGGCAGGGGCTGTTGCCCGGGGCCCCTGGGAGTGTCACCTCTGGGGGTTATAGTCAGAACCAGGGCCACTCTGCAGGGACTACTGAGGAACACCCTGGGTCCGTGCCTGGGGCTTCCAAACACTGGGCTCCTTTAGTCCCCAAAGCAGCCAGCCCTGCAGCTGTTGGGCACCAGGGGAGGGGCAGGCCCTCGCTCATCTTGCAGCCTCGGCTGGGTGGAATTCGGCACATGGCCACATGCACAGTGCAGCTGAACTCTGGGCTCTGGGGCAGAGGAGGGAAGGGGCGCTGGGCCCAGTGGGTGTGACAGGGACAGAGGAAACGCAGGGGACCAGTGCCCGGCTGCTCACTGAGGTCCTTGCCAGCTCCAGAGCAGGCCAGGGTCATCTTTAAGGTGGGTCAGAACCAAGACCCAACAGGCAGGGCCAGTGGAGGTCCAGGCCAGCATGCACCAGGCAGGGCTGGTGCCCTGGACTCTGCACTTCTGAGCGTGGTGCTGGTGTCATCCGGGGTCACCCGCCACCGTCGGAATGCAGCAGGCAGCCTCCTCTCGGCTGTGCGAGACCTGGGCCCTGCCAGCCCGCACACTGCCTCCTGCTGCCTCTCTCTCTTTCTCTTCCAGAATGCCAATGTGGGAGCAGAGCCAGGCGCCGGCTGGGGCATGCGAGGTACACACTGCGGGGACCCCGCGGGCCTCTGGCTGGGCAGGGGGTTGCTGACCCGTTTACACCAGCCTCATTCTGAGGGGACCCAGGGAGGATGCGTTTGCCACCAGCTCTGGGTTACCCCTCCCGAGTGCAGGACTGTTGAGCTTGGGGGTGGGGGCTCTGCACACCTGGGGAGGCAGAGTCCTAGCAAGAGAGCCTGGGCGACACCACAGGGTCATGCCCGCCTCACCCTGGCTCGCTGCGTGCCTACTGGCCTTCGGGGACCCTGGGCTCCACCCAGGGAGCTAGCAGGAGGTGGTGCACCTGGACATGTGGCAGGTGCTGCTGGGGGCCACCCTCCTGCTCTGTGTGAGGTCCCGGGCCTGGCTGCCCACCCCCTTTCACCCTCAGAATGGCTGGGGCTGGGCCCACGTGGGTAGCAGCATGAGGTGTGGGCCCAGCATCATCCTCTAAGTGACTGTCCAGATGCCCAGGCCTCCAGCCAGGCACCGGGGCCCCGCGTGTGTGCAGGGACTCCAGGACCAGACCAACCCGCGGGCGCCTGTCCTGCCCCAGGTCCTGGTGGCCTCCCAGCCACACAGCTTCGTGTGCAGTAAGGGGCTTTCAGCGGGGCGGAAAGGTGTCCCCGGCTGGGGTGTAGCTGGGCGGGGGGGGGTGCCTAATACGCACAAGACCCGGATTCCATCGTCGGCACCGCAAAAGGAGGCAAAAGAAAACCTCCCAAAAGCCAGAAGGCCAAGCCTGGCAGTTTAGAAGGAGGAAGACTTAGCAGGGGAGGCTAAAGAGCCGCAGCGGGGCGGTGACAGACCAGGTGACGACGTCAGTCTCCGTGACACCCCAAAGAGTTTTCTCTCAGGCGCCCACTGCACAAGTGGGTAAAGCAAGGCAGCATCTCTCTCTGGGTGGCCCAGATCACCAGGAGAGCCCGTGTCACAGCCCAGCTTCCAGCCTGGCTTCAGCCTCTTGACCACGTCTCCCGCTCTGTCCCATGGGGAGACCCCAGATCCCCTTCACTGTGGCCCCAAGACCAGAGCCCCACTCCGGCTGCTCGGGGCACTGGGAGACGGTGCATGGCTGAGCCCACTGCAGGGTGCAGGGTGTCCCCAGGGCGGGGCTCGCTTCCCTAACTGCCCTCTCCGTGGTCTCCGCTTTTCTCTTACAGAGTACAAGGTAAGAGGACGCCGGCCCTGCTGACCTCCTCCCGCCTCTTCCGCTCCGCTCCACTCCGCACCTGCCAGGTTTACGGTTCCTTTGTGTTGGCTCTCTCTGTGGCCCAGTCTGCATCTCGGGTTGCCTTTGGCTGGGCTCTGGCCCACGCGTGCCTGCCTCTCCGGTGACCCTGCCGTTTCCGCCCCCAGATCTACCCTTACAACTCCCTCATCGTGACAAACCGCATCCGCGTGAAGCTGCCCAAAGACGTGGACAGGACGAGACTGGAGGTGAGGGGCTGCAGGGCGCTGGCTTCTGCCGGGGAGAGGCCTCCAACGCCGGAGCAGGGACAGGGACCCAGCAGGGCTGGGGTCCAGGCCCAAGGCTGCTGGCTATGCAGGTGGCCCAGCGTGTCGCCCGCAGTGGCAGTGAGCGCCGCAGGTGTCCGGTCCCGGCGCTGGCACTGTGCCCGTGGCCCGGCTGGCAGGCTCTGTGGGCGCTCAGCACCTCCTGGGGGCCACATTCATGTTGTCCAGAAGAGTGAGCTGGGTAGAAAGCAGGAGTGGCTTAAAAGCTCCAACAGGAGGCCACCCAGAGTGCTGTGGGGTGATACTTGTTGGCAGGAAGAACTTTACTGAGCACCTACTGTGTGCTGAGGCTCCAAAGACCCCATGTGACAGCACCTGACCCTCACAGCCATCCTCTGAGGACGCAACCCTGGCCAGTGGCATCGCATCCCCGGCCGCTTCCTGAGTGTGGCTCTGCTCCCCCAGAGCTCTTTGCTGTGTCGCCAGGCCAGAAGTTAGGGGAGGTGTGGCACAGAGGCCACCGAGGGCCCCAACCTCACCCGGGCTCAGGAGGCGGGCTGAGCATAATCCAGCAGATCTGCCAAGGGTGGACTCCACAGGGGGCAGCCAGAGCTGGCAGGGCCCAGCGTGCGTGAGGCCATGGGGACTCTGCTCAGAGTCCTGCAGGGGGAGGGGGAGGGGGAGGGACATTCCGGGCCAGGGCTCTGGGACTCGGAGAAAGGCTTGGGCAGGACTGTGGGTTGTTCCCCGTGCAGGAGGGGACCCAGGAGTGGTCATGCAGTAAGCACCGATGTCCTGGACAACTCACTGTGCCCGTGATCCCTGATTTCCACATCTTTAAGATGAATGTGTTGGTCATGAGTGGTGGCACATGCCTGTCGGCCTAGGATTTGGGAGGCTGAGGCGGGAGCATCATAAACTTGAGCCCAGTCTGGATAACTTAGTGACTCAATGTGACTCTGTCTCAAAATAAAAACCTAACAAGGCTGGGGATGCAGCTCAGTGTGGAGGCCCAGGTTCAGTCCCCAGGACCTCAGGAGCAAAACAAGCCACACACAGGGAAGACAAGGCCTGTTGAGTGGTGTGCAAATGTGAGGTGTGTGACGCCCCTCCCCGGCAGTGGTGGTGAGAAGAGTGATGAGGTCACTGCGACAGCAGCAGCAGGGGGGACCCACCTGCTCCAGCCTGCGGGGTGGGGACCGACCCACAGTGACTCGAGCACCACAGAAGCTGGTGGGGCAGCTATGTGACCAAAAGCACCCCAGGAGGTTTGGGCAGGGCGGGACCACGTCCCCGGATCCTGTCTGCTGGCTGCATGTGTAGGCCCAGGGAAGGCAAAGCCCCGGCTGGCCATGGGCCTTGGCCTGGTGCTGCAGGTGTGCCTGTGCCACCTGACCTGCCACCTGAGATGGGCAAGGGTGCTGAGGGCCAAGCAGGAAGAGCCCACACCGGGGAGGGCTGGGGAGGGGACAGCGCTCACAGCCAAGCCCTGTGCTACAGTGCCCGTCCGCAGCCAGGTGCCCACTGCACCAGCAAAGGACCTGCAGGGCCGAAGCTGGCAGCTTAGCAGGGCATTTGGAGGTTGCCCTGAAGAAGAGGAAAGATTGTGGACACTGCTGGTGTGTTAGGATGTGTGGGTCATGGTGTGAGGAGCCAGGCAGCAGGGGTCTGGGGTCCCAGGTACCCGCCCCAGCGGGGGAGGCAGGGGCCACAGGCCTGGTACACAGTGGAGTTCAGAGTGGGAGAAGTTACGGGATTCACAGCGCAGCATCCCAGGCTCCGGTGGCCACTGGGTCCTTGGGGGCGGCGTCTTGTCCCCAGTACACTCGGCTACATGATGCAGGTGCTTCCTGAAGCCTGGTGGCTCCCAGGTGACAAGGTAGAGCGCGTTCGGCCTCCAGAGGAGCCCACGATGTGCCAGCAGCCTGTCAGGGCTCACTGCTGTCCTTGGGGCCTGGTGGGCCTTTGGTAACGTCTGTTTTCCCTGTGTGTGTGTGTGTGTGTGTGTGTGTGTACATGTGTGATGTGAACAAGGAAAGGGGTGGCAAGTCGAAACGCACTTTTAGGAAGAGCAGACTCCATGTGCACAGCAGGAAGGTGGCACTGTCCGAGGGAGAGAGGTGAAGGCAGGGCTGGCCTGGGCCCTGCCCAGTGCTGGGGGACGGGCCTGGTTAGGTCTGTGACCTGAAACAACCCTGCAGCAGCATGGTGGGGCGTAACCCACTGAGGACGCAGGGAGACAGTGCAGCAACTGTGTGGGTCCTCAGGGTGACACGTGGGCCTGGGGGCAGAGCTGAAGGCAAGTGGGTGTATTCAGGCGACACTTGGGAAATGGAGCCAGAAGGACTTGGAGATGGAGAAGGTGTCGTGGTGACAGGGACGACACTGGGCAAGCTGGAGGGACATGGACGTGGCAGTCACCCCATGAGGCAGAGGGCACCAGACAGATGGCACTGGCTCCCTGGCCTCCACGCCATGGCTGCAGGCCCTGAGAGTGCTCAATCCGGCAACAGAGAAAGTGCTGTGCTGGTGCCCAGGTAGTGTCCGTCACCTCTGCACAAGGCACGGCCACCCTGCCCTGGAAGAGAATTGGCTGAACTGGTGGGCTCAGTGACCAGGGAAACCTCAGCAGTGGACTCCACAGGTCTCCCTGTCCCAGAGGATTGGATCCCAGTCCCTGACCTGGGGACACCAAGGCCCTGCCTTGTCCATCTCGGGCCCTTTGTGCATGAAGCAATTGCCCTGGGGTCTGGGGAGCCAGGAGTCCCAGCCCAAGGGGCAGGAGCTCAAATGACCCCGGACAGAGCCAGGGTCCCTGATCTGTGGCCACTCTCCCACCTCTCCCCATACGCATCAGAGGACATGGGCCTTTGAGCTGCGTTGGTTTCCTGCCATCCAAATGCAGCATCCTGGGGGCAGAGTGAGTGCCCAATTCCAGGTGTGAGTCCGAAATGCCTGGCTGTGTGACTGGCCAAAAAGGTCGGCCACTGAGCCGGACCTCACACTGCCAGGTGACACACCTGCATCTGCCCTATGGGGAGGCTGGAGCATTTATTCAGGCGCTCAGATACTCACTGAGCACCTACCATGGTGAGCACTGGGCTGGAAGTGTGTATATACGGTCGAGCCATCACTTCCCTGTCACTCTGTCTTAGTCACCTTCTCGTCACTGGGACACGATACAATTTAAAGGAAGAGGGGTTGATGCTGGCTCACAATTTCGGCCCATGGTTGGCTGTTTGCAAGGCAAGATGGCAAGGTAGAAGGGGCTGAGTGGAAGGGAAATGCTCACCTCATAGTAACCAGGAAGCAGAGGGAGAAGGGAGGAGCCAGGGAGGGAGACAGACACAGGTCAAACCTCCAGTGACAGCCACATCCAACCACAACTCACTGCCTAACTGTGTCAGCAACAGAGCACCCACACTCTAGTCACCCTCCAAAAGCCCTGCCTCTGAACACACGAGGCTTTGTGGGAACATCTAGTTCTAAACCATAACATTCTGCCCTGGCCAGAAAGACTCATGGAAGGTGCACTTGGTCCGGCTCTAATTAAGTCCATCTCTAAGAGTTGCCAAGGTTTTAACAGTTCCAGCAAAGTCTCCTCTCAGACTCGAGGCAAACTCTTCCCTGTGAGCACCTATGGAAATCAAAAAGAAGGTTAAGCACTGCCAATGTACAAAGGTATGGGATAAATGTTTCCATTTCAAAGGGGAGAAATCGGGAGCCAGAAAGGAATGGGACCAAAGCAAGACTAAAACCCAGTAGGCAGACATTGCCTTACAGCTCCACATCTAGCACATGGATCCAGTGGAGACATGTTGTAAGCGCCAGAGGGTTTGGGCAGCCTCACCCCTATGGGATTGCTGGTTGCAGCCCTTTGTGGTCTCTTATTTGGGGTGGCTTTGCTTGATGCCTGCAGCTTTCCTCAGCAGATGATCCACATTCCCAGCTTCTGCAGCTTCCTGGGGTCTCCACTGCACTGCTGGCTTCACTCTCACAGCTTCACGCACTCCCTCGTGGGGGCACACTGCCTGGCTCCCAGGCCTCCTTGTGAAATCGGGATGGAAGCCTCCCTGACCTCACAACACTTGCATTCTGTGTGCCTGTGAAACCAGCACTATGTGGATGACGCAGGGTCTGCCATGAGCTCAAGCAGTAGCCAGGCCACATTGGACCATGGTGGCAGAGGGTTCTGAATGCCCGGATGGCAGAGCCCTGTGAAACAAATCCAGGGGAACCTGAAATTCCCTTCATCCAGAAGGGCACTCTCGGATTGGGGTTTCTTTCAAAAGAGTTTACTTTACCCTTTTCTACCCCTGAGCCAGTGAAAGGTAGGAGTCTTACTGATTCCTAAGACAGGCGTCTTTTCTGCTGTCCTTCTAATGAAAAGTACTTGGCTTCTCTTTAATGCTAATCTTTTCATAACCCACAGTCTCCAAGGCTTCAAATTGCAGGCACTTCCTTTCTGATGAAACTGTTTGCTTTTTACATCTGTTTGCTCTAATATTTCTTCCTGATATTTACTAAGTATCTGCCTAAAAGCTGCCAGCAGTACCCATGCCATAGTCTGAGTATCCTACTGCCTTGAAATTTCCTTTGCCAGATTAATTATTCCACTGTTGTAAATGTCAGGCTTCTTCAAAATCTCAGGAGATGGGGAAAATGTAGACAAATTTTCTGCTAAATTGTAGCACACAAGGTCACTAGCACAACTGCCAATGGAGTCCTTTTTCTCAGCTGAAACCTCCCAAGCCTGGCCTTTATTGCCTGCATTTCTGTCAGCACTCTGGTCTTCTGAGCTCTGACCGGAACACTCATCAAGCTCAGCTTACAGCATTCTAGAGCTTTTCTAGCCAGCATCTCTCAGCCTTTTCAAACTCCTTCCACAAACCAGACCCAAAGGCTTTGAATCACATGGTTAGGTATAGTCACAGCAGGGCCCCACTCCTGGTACCAAATCTTAGTCACCTTCTCATCACTGGGACAAAATACTCAACACTCACAACTTAAAGGAGGGGATGTTTATTTTAGCTCATGTTTTTAGTGCCTGGCCAGCTCATTCCCAGGCAGGAAGGGCATGGGGGACTGGCCCGGGTGGTGGAAAGCTATTCCTGGACCCTGGAAGCAGAGAGCAGGGAGAGAAGCTGGGGGTGGTGGGATGTACCCTTTCACGTCACACCCATAGTAATCCATTTCTAACAAGTCAGCTGCGGCACCCTGAAATCCAGTTACCTTCCCAGAACCCCACCTCTGAACACCTGAAGCCCTGGGGAGACATTGCAGACCCAAACTGTAGCCCAGCCCTGTTCTCCAACTGATAGATAACCATGGAGGTGACACGAATTAGAAAAGGGGACAGGAGCTGTGGAAGTGTCCCCAAAACAACCGTCCCCAGCACCTGGCTGTGGGGTGGGGTAGTTACCGCAGAGCTCAGCCACAGGACACAGCAGTCCTTTCCTGGGCCGGGACTTGTGGGCACGACAGGCTGAGAGGGCGCTAGAGTTGGTGGATTTAGCGAGCACTTGCCCCCAAGAAGCTGAGCTCTGGCTTAAGCGCCTTTTAACATACTGGTCCCGAGACCTGGCGAGGCGTCCAGGGCGTTTCCAGGGCTGTGCAGCTCAGAAGACTGAGCTGGGATTGAGCTAAGGTGATGCCTGCAGCCTTCACACGGTCTGTGACCCCTCCCTGGCCAGCCTCCCTGAGCACTCACACGGACCCCTCGTGGCTTAGGGGCAGCGTGCATGTGAGCCAGGCACCCTGAGAGCAGGCTGGTAGGAGACACACATGTGCGCGTCCACCCGTGTACATGCGTGCATGCTTACACATATACGCATACATGGATGTGCGTGTGAGTGTGCTGGACGGGCTGGCCCAAAACACCACTGGGCTGGGAACTCTGAAACTTGGAGTTTTGGAGACTTTGAGGCAGAGCCTCCTAAGGGGCTTTGCTGTGAAGCCTCCAAGTTTTTAAGAGCCCCCTGGCTTTTGTTCCTAAACCCCTCTGCAGATCAGATGAGCCCCGGCCCAGTGTAGCGCACTTTCCCGCAGGCAGCTCGCTGGGTGTGAGCCACACGAGAGACACCTTCACAGTAATATCTGGACTAGCATTTGGTCCGGGCGCAGGGCCCAGCCGAGCAGGACACATAGTGCGGCCACCACAGAAAGCCAATGAGTGGGCGGTGAAGAGGAGGCTCCCACGGGAGCCCTGTGGCCTCTGGCTGCCCCCTCCAGCCCTGTGGCTGGACACACCCCACACCCCTGTGTTTGCTGGAGCCACTAGAGGCCCGGATGATGGCATCTGGAAGACTGCCCAGCTGTTGCAGGCTGAGAACAGGGCACCCCCAGCCATGGCCCAAGAGTCCACGAGACTCCCCGTGGCACTGGAGAGAAGCTCCAGTGGCTCTGGGTGGCTGGAGACAGTGTGGGAGGCCTGGCAGGGCAGGGAGAGCCCTATTCAGTGACAGTGAGCAGGGCAGGTGGCGCAGGAAGGGGGACAAGACACCCAGGGCACAGTGCAGGGAGCCAGCACACATTGAGTCAGTGGGCACATGGGCTGTGCTGCCCTCCTGAGCTGAGAGCCAGCTCTAGAGGGACATAGTGCCTGGGAACGGCTGAAGTGCCATCCAAGGGGACGTCTCCAGGAGGTGACATTGGAGCCAGGACCTGCAGTGTGAGGAGGAGCTGCCGCTGCAGGCCTGGTGCACCCTTGAGCCTGTAGCTGCCTGTCCTGGTGCAAAACAGAGCCCAGAGGGCCGGGCGAGGCCACGTAGCATGGCAGCTCTGAGCCCCGGTCCCCTCTGCCCTGCAGGCTGGGGAGAGGGCACAGCTGTGGCAGGTGGGTGCTCCACAGACAGCAGCAGCTCTTGTCATCAAGAGGTGATGTTGCTGAGGCCCCTGTGGGAGACCCTGTCCATGCAGCTCTGGTGCAGGGGCGGCTGAGGCGGCGGGTTGGGGCAGGAAGATGGGGAGTGTCCATGCTGGGCGGGGCGTGGGGTGACTGGAGGAGCCCCAGACTGGAGCTGGGGCTGGGCCAGGGGCATAGAGCTGTGCCTGCTGGGGCAGAGGCCACATCCGGTCCCTGTGGCCGGCACTGCACTCAAATTGGCTAACAGCTTTTTCCTTTTTCCCCCAATTCTGGGGAACCCTGAACGACATCCAGTTTGTTGACTTTCGTGCAGTAGCAGCTTTTGGACTCCGTATTCTGGGAGTTTCTTGATCTCTGTCTTCATTCACTCGAACAACTGTCTCACTAATTCAGTAATTCAGTGACTTTGTGAAATACACAAAGGACAGTGATCCATGTTGGAGGTTTCAGAGATCACCCACAAAGTGTCTCCAGTCCATTCCTTTCTTGATCATGACCACCACCTTTAGTGTTAGTGGCTTTGCTTTAAATTTGAGGGAATTGGGCTGGGAGTTTAGCTCAGCGGTGTAAGTGCCTACCTGGCAAGCATGAGGTCATGAGTTCGATCCCTGGTACCAAAAACCAAACCAAACCAAAAAACCCCAACAACAACAAAAAACCCTACCCAAATTTGAGGAAATTGTATTCTTTTTTTTGGTCAAGAACCATATTCTTTAATTGTAGTAAGGCCAGATGTGGTGGCACATGCCTGTCATCCCAGTACTCAGGAGGCTGAGAGGAGAATCTGTGTGACTTCGAGGCCATCCTGGGCTACAAAATGAGTTCAAGGCCAACCTGAACTGCATAGTGAGACCCTGTTTCAAAAAGAAAAAAAAATTGCAGCAAATTTCCCCATTTTAAGCCAATTCAGTGGCATCCATATGCTTGCAGTGTTGTACAGCTGTCACTGCTATCTCATTCCAGAACTTTTTCACCACTGAAAGGAAACTACACCCACTAATCAGTAATCACTCCTGGTTCCTCTTTCCCCACCTCTGGCAACCACAGCCTGTTTTCTGTCCCCTGGACTCGACGATCCTAGATGCTTCTTGCAAATGGAATCTTACAGGTCGGGTCTCCTGTGTCCATCTCGCTTCACTCAGCCCGACGTTGTCCAGGATTATGTGTGTGGCACCGAGTGCCGGGATTCCCTTGCTGTCTAAGATGAGACACTATGTGTCCTCAGTATGCATGCCCCCTCCTGCCCCGGCCTGTCCCAGCCTCCCGTGGAGCTTCCTGGGCAGAGCCGCCAGCATGGAAAGCCCCGGGCTCCCCAAGACGGTGTCTCAGCCCGGATGCCCTCGCCCACTGGAGCCAGGCCCTGGAGTGAGCAGTTCCCGTGGGCCTGGTGAGGAAGACAGCTGTGAGAACAGACAGGGCCAGGGTTGGTGGGGTGGGCTGGTGGAGCCTGCTCTGACCAGCTGAGGTCACAGTAAAGGTGGCCATGCCGATGCCAGATACTGAACAGCACTGATTCTGGGCTCCAAGGTGGCACAGGGCAGCTGCTACCCAGAAGCAGAGGTGGTGGCTCCCTGAGGCCAGCTCAGTACACAGCACTCCAAAGGCTCCAGTGCCTGGGTCCTTGACCAGAGGCTGTGCAGCTGCCCCAAGGTGCTCCAGCCCAGAAGCTGGGCTCAGACCTGGAGCAGTTGCTCTCAGTCACACACTAGAGGTCCCTGGTCACACCTCAGCTTCCTTGGCTAGAGGTGGGAAGGACTGGAGGGGAGACTGCCTAGCTTCTGCTCACTCGTAGTGGCCATGACAGTGTAATGAAATGGTAAATGTGACAGTTCAAAGAAACTGAGGGCAAGCTGGCCTTTCCCAGCAGGTAGATGTCCCATCTGGGTGTCTGTCCACAGGGCCAGGGGCTCCTTAGGCCCAGGAGTCCAGGGCACTGGCTCCAGCTGTGCATGGTCTTTCCATGTCCCTAGCAGAGTCTCTGTCTTCTGGATGTGGCACAGAGGAAATCTGGGGAACAAGCAGAGTTCCCAGCATGCTTTGGAGGCCACCCCTGTCCCCAGCTCTGCCTCTGGACTGAGGACCTTGGAGGTTGGCCCGGCAGGCACGGGGTTGCAGTGCTGCTAACAGCACCTCTGTTTTCCCTTGTTTGAAGAGACACTTGTCGCCCGAGGAGTTCCAGGAAGTGTTTGGGATGAGTGTGGAGGAATTCGACCGCCTGGCCCTGTGGAAGCGGAATGAGCTGAAGAAGAAAGCCCTGCTGTTCTGACGGCCACTGGCCTCTCGGCACGGGTCCCCAAGGGACAGAAGAGAACCATACCAAGCCCCCATTGCACCTCGCTCTGGCTTCTCTGTGTCGTGGCGGGTACAGGGGGCCTGGGGAGCCAGGGAAGGAGGGAGGAGGCTCCAGCAGTGCCCCTCTTTGTGCCAGTGATCCTCCTGCCTGTAGTTTAGGGCCCGTCACAAGCTTGACCCACCTTCCCCCTGCTGTGGCTGCACCAGGAGTCGCTGTCACAGAAGACGGCCGTGGCCACTTTCGCAGCATCCTCGGAGTGTCTGGCCCCTGAGCCAGGCACTTGGGTACAGGTAGCTGGGACGTGATGTCAGAGGCCGATGCTGAGACCCTCGGGGCCTCTGCCGGGAGTGGGGCAGGCAGGGCCGGCCTTGCAGACTGATGCCAGGGTAGGAGAGCGATGCTGGGCATCCTCGGGCAGTGCCACGTGTGGACGCAGGATTTCCACAATGTCAGCCACAGGTCTTGAGTGGGGATAGTTGTCAGACTGGTAGGGCACCAATGCCAGCGCTCCACTGGGCACTGCATCCTTCTTCCAAATCATCCGCTAGATGCCTCAGTGATATCGTTTGGGTCACACAGAAGTTTTTATTTTATTAAAAAGTATAGCTTCCTCCCACGTCAGAGGACATATATGCAGAGTTTAGTTTCTCGTCCCTGCGAGGGGCACCTCCAGCCTTACCCTGCCTGCAGGTCCCTGTGGCCCCAATTCTCTGTGTCACCTTGTCTGTCTCCTTGTGTCTCCCTCTGTGTCACTCAGACACCTGAAGACACACCCCTCAAATGCTGTGTGTAAATGTGCGTGAACTGTGCCCGCCCGTCTCCCTGCTGTGGTTCTTCCAAGTCTCAGAAAGGAAACTTGACATTGGCCAAAGCCCTGGAATAAAGGTGTCCACACCCCGCACTGGTCCCCCGTGGCTCTGGGCTCACCATCTGACACTCGGTCCCCACAAACCTGGAAGTCCCCACACACGTCCCCGACACCACACCAAGTGCTGTTGGAGCGGGAGGGAAGAACGCTGCCCCTTCCCATCTGCGGGGCGCCAGCAGGGCTCTCGCAGGGACAGGCCCCTGTGTCTGCGCTCAGGTTGGTCCACTGTGTGGCCATCACAGGACCACAGCGTGGCCGAGACCCCTTTGCTCTCCTGGCAGGTCCCAGCCATCCCTGCCCAGGGGTGGTCCTTACTCAGGGTCCTCAGGGTCCGGCCCCTCCTGGCTCCCGACTTCACAGCAGCTCACTGTGGATGGGGATTCTTAGCACCTACTACACTTCCTGCCACTCAGCTGTTCCAGCTGTGCCACTGGAAACCCCCTCTCTCATTGCCCGATGTCCATCTGAGCTGCCCTTGCAAAAGACAGAGAGAGGAGTGTGTGGCTTCTGAAGCCATGAGTGGGTTTCTGGGGAAGGAGTTGGTGCCTACAGCAGGAACAGGTAGGTCCCATCCCCACCCCTGCCCTAGGCAGGCATGTCCTCTGCAGATGTCCTTAGCTTGCCACGGCCACCCATCGGGTGGCTGAAATGCCTGAGGCCTGGCATCTGCTGCCCCAGAGCATGCTGGGGAAACCAACCCCAGACAGCACCCCAGGACTGACCACTGCTGGATAGAAAAGGCACCCAGGGCCCCAGTGTGTCCAAGGTCAAGGAAGCCAACTGGAGTGGGTGCTTCCCTAGGGAAGGTCTTCCTGGGCGAGGCAGAAGAGAGGGCATGCTGGGCAGCTGCGGCAGTGGGGCAGGTTTGGAAGCATTGGCAGCTGCCCACAGGGCCGGCAGGAGAGTGACTGGGAGCGGCAGACACAGGGCCAGTGCACACCCAGCACGGAGGTGGGAGGGGCATTCAGCCTCTGCGCACTCTGGGGAGGGCTGAGGCCCGTGGGAAGGGGCCTACCTCCCCACTTCCGCCTTTCAGCTCTCCCCACACCCAGTCTTTGGGGTTTCCGGCCGACTTTGTTCCTTAGGTTTTCTAAGTTACATCCCTGGGGTGGTGGTCAGCTCAGCCTGCAGCCCCTCTCTGCTTGTGTGGGCGTGGGGCCGGAGGCTCAGGTTCTAATTCTGCCTTGGCTGGGACCAGTCCTGTCATGAAGGCACCAGCAGCTGCCAGCTCAGCTGAGAGTAGGAACAGCCCCTGTGGGAATTCCAAGGGCTTCAGGAGTCTCGTGCTGGAAGAGAGACAGGACCGGATCTCCTTCCCAGTGTCACCCCTGCCGGCCCCAGGCCAATTTAGTGGCTGCTGATGGTACCAACCTTCCAGGTCAGCACCTGCTGGGGCCTGTGTCAGAAAGCCTGGGACTGAGGGAACCCTGGTCTCCTTCCTGTGCCTCCCCAGGGTGGCCGTGTGTGGTAAGGGACTTGGATCTGAATGCAGAACCTCAGCACCCTCTGCAGCAGGAAGAGAGGGTGGAGAGGTCTCCAGGGTCGCTGACTTGGGCTCAGAATTAACCCACATCCCTTTTACTCACAGCCCATTGGCTGGAACTGGTCACATGACTCCACCCAGCTGCAAGGGCTCTGGAAGCAGGGGATCCATGTACTGGAGATGGGAGAGGACTAGAGCCAGGGGAGAACTTGGGTGTCCTACGGCTGAGGCCGTATCAGCTCCCAGTGCCTTTGGGTCTCTTCCTGCCAATCCCTTTAGGGTCATAGGTGTCTGAGTCCTCCATGCAGACCTGCCATGGGCACCACGTGGGCTGCTGGACCCGCAAGTCCTTGCTGTGTGCAGCGCCCTCCTGGAGGGCTTCGCCGGGCCGTGGGTCCCGTTCCATGACCTGCAGTCCACAGCGCAGGTGATGGGGCCAAACCAGTGAGGACTTCCAATGGTCTCGTGGAGGGCTCTGCCCATAGACACCCTCTGTCCAGTCTGGAGCTCACCCGCCCCTGGAGGGTGGTGATGTGAACCTTGGGAGTGGAGAGGTGGGGAGCCAAGGCCAGAGGGAGGGGAGGGGAAGGAGGAGGCGGCCAGGATGGGGACAGGGAAAAGGCCAGGAACTCGGGGCCAGAGGGGCCATGCTTCAAGCAGGCAGACACCCCATGGGGGCTGCAGACCGATGCTGTGCAGAAGCTGCCATGTCCCCCAGGACTGTAAGCCCCTGGAGAGCTGCCATGGAGTCAGGATGAGCCAGGGTCCCCAGCTCCCACCCTGGGCCCCGCGCTCACAGTCTCCGGAGCAGCTGGGTGCTTCCTGTGTTTCAGATTAGCACAACCTTCAAGGCCATGCTCCCTGTCCTCAGTCCTGCCCTGCACGCGGCCCTCCCAGCCTGCGAGCCGCCCTGCAGGACCCCCAGAGCCTCAGGCGGAGACCCGCCTGCCAGCCCAGGGGGCAGTGGCAGAGGATTCACCACTTCTTTCTCTCTGAGTGTGGGGTCATCTGATGGTCCTAGGAGGTGGACCTTCCCCAGCTCCCACTTTCTAGGTGAGGAAACGAAGGCAGAGAAAGCAGCATGATGGCGTCTTTAGGGCCCACACCCTACTCTAGAAAAGCCAGTGTGCTTGCTGGGGAAGCATGTGTGCAAGTCACCTCCAGCCCAGGTGCCCTACTGGGCCTCCAGTCTCACCCATGGGATCGCCCCTCTGTGCTGGGGAAGTGTGGGAGGCGGGCTGGGGCACCCACCCGAGGGAGGCTGGACTGCTGGGCTTCAGCTGGGCACAGGTGGGCACCCACCACTGTGCTAGTGAGTCTGAGGTCCCTTTAAGGGCACTGTACAGGGGTGCGAGGCTTCACCTGTTCCTGAAGACCCCAGCAGGCCCTTAGCCCCCTAGCTGAGCCTTGGTCTGGTGGCTTCTACCTAGTTCTGCCCCAGCTGCACTGCCACCCCATGGCCACCAAACTGTGCCCTGCGCCATGCGTTTTCCATGGCTCCCAGCCACCCCCCCCATTGGAGCTGAGAGACACGCATCACACACGTTTGTGCAAATGGCATTGGTGACCACAGGGTCATCCTGGGTCCCAGCCCCCCCAACAGTGCGCAGGATCTGGGATCAGGTGAATCACTCACTGTGTCAGGTGTGGCCGCTGTGCCCAAGCCAGGAGGTTGTGTCCCCAGCAGGAGTGGGTGCGCCTGTGACAGATGGAGGGGAAGAACGTGACACCCCTGCCAGGCCCTGGCCGAGCTCGGTTTCCTGGTTCGGGCCCACAGCAAGGCCTGTGTCTGCTGGCCCCGCTGCCTGAGACGCCCGGGGTCCCTGCACCCAGCCCATCACCGCCGACTCCTGCACCCTCCCCTTGCAGTGTCCAGCTGTCTGGTGCAGACTGGCCAACACCCTGGGAGGCCCTCACGGGTCCTGCTGTGCAACAACCTCTGTGCCCTGTCTCTCTCTCTCTCTCTCTGGCCTCTTTTTTTTCTTCCCCACAAAAAACAATTTTTATTACATTCTTAAAAACGATTCTGACATCACTTTGACCAGTTAGCATCCTGGGCGGAAGCAAATCTGTAATTTTCACGACATTTATCTATAAGCTGGCTTAAATCATAGACAAATGTTTACAAACCCAAAATTGCAAAAAGAAGAAAAAAATTTCGAGCTCAAAACAGCTGTTTACAGATCAGACAGACAGACAGACAAGTACACATAGAACAACTTTGTGCAGAATCGGGGGGGCACTCAAATATGTTTGGCCAATTTGAATTATTGTAGCTCTTAGATTTTAAATTTGTGACTATAGATGGACTCGTTGGAACTTTTTGTAGTTAAATTAATAGAGATCTCTTGTAATCAGTATCAAAAGGAATAAGACCGCTTACACCTGAGAAAGCCGTGGTAGCTTTTAAGACGTGGCCTCTTTCTTTGAACTGAGGATTGAGTGAGGCATATTCCCCCGCACTGAGCAATGTCTGCAGCTCTTTTTATTGTTTATGTTGAGATGGTTACTCAGGTTGGTCTTGAATTTGCAATCCTCCTGCCTCAGCTTCCCCAGTAGCTGGAGTGACAGGCCTGAGCCACTAAGCTGGGCCCGGCTCAGCCCTGTCCTCTTCCGGCCTTGCTTCTCACCTCCCTCTCATAATCTGTCCTTAGCAAAAGCTCTTCCCTCTGCCTGGAATGTCCTACCTGGCAAATTCCTACTCATCCTTCAATAAATACCTCATGACTGTCTCTCCCCAAACTATTAAATAGCCCAGTTCATCATCAGAGATTTACTGAGCAGGGTGCTGGCACAACAGAGGTAATTAGAACCACCCTGACCTTGAGGGCTGGTCACCAACTGTGAAGGAGATGACCAGAGCTGGGGCCATGCCGTGCAGGGAAGTGAGCTAGTACAAGGGAGGAGCCGGGGGAGGAGCCCAGGCCGCAGAGTTCCTCTGGACCAAGTCCAGGGGCGAGCAGGGGTCAGCCAGCAAGGGGTGGGACATGGGAAGGGCCTCCGGGGTGGGGGACAGTGCTGGCCAGGGGGAGAACAGGAAGCGGCAGGGTGCATCCAGGAGCCAGGCCAGAGCTGTGGCGTGAGTCGGGCCTGCTTGGGGCTGCAGGCTTGTGCGTTCAGGAGGGGGACCCTTCCGCATTGGCCCCGCATGGCCACCAGGCCCTGCCGCGGGCCTGTGCTCGCTGCTCGCTGCTTTGTGGGCCCTCTTTGGCAGGAAGCCTGGCGGCCTGGGGGTGCTGGGACACAGCATGCCTGGCAGTTGCTGCTTCCTCCCCCAGCCCTGCTCCCCACTGCCACTCCCTGGGACCAGCTCCTCTGGATGCCTCCAGGCCTTGCCTGTGTGGGTTGGACGATTCCATGTCACATGGCCAAACCGGAGGGCCCAGGGTCCGGCTCTGATGCTGGACATGCTGTGCCCCCAGCTAGGTCCTTGGTGCCAGGCCTCTTGCACCTGCAGTGGGGTGGTCCCTATATGTTCGGGGGGGGGGTGGTGTCCACGCACACCAGTGCAAGGAGACTCCCCCGCCTGGATGAAGACCGTAGGTCCAGCTTCACAGCCCTCAGATGAAATGCCCCTGGAGCATAGGTCTTAAGCTTGTGTGATTGGACTCCTCCTGCCACTGCAGGCCAGTGTCACTAACTGTGACTCCCTGTGGGGGCCTGGGTGGGGGCTCCATGCCCTTCAGGGCTGGGCCTGGGGAAGCTTCCGCTTTGGGTGAGGAGCCTGGGCAGCGGGCCTTGTGCTCAGGGCTTTGATGCACGGTGTGGCCAGCACTGCAGAGGACACGCGCACCCGTGCAGAACAAGGGTGTGAATGAGTGAGTGGGTGCAGAGCTTCAGTGAAAGGCCCTCAGTCACCGCAGACCAGCACTGGAGCAACACACAAGAGGATCGGAGGCTCTGAGACCATTTTGTCCCATGCCAGACTCCAGGGGAGGGGCCCTGAGGCCGGGAGGGGGCCACCAGCCGTGGAGGGAGCTCACGTCCCATCACGAGGCCATGCAGACCCTGTGTGGGAAGGGAAATGGAGGAGGTTTTGTGTGAGCCAAGCTCTGCTTTAGAAGGAAATGGCTGTCATTTTGAGGGGCACCCACACCTACATTTTGTCACTCCTGGGCCGGCGGGCTGGCCAGAAGTCCCCATAGGTGCCTGCCGTGTAACTTTAGAAAAGCTCATTGTGGGATCGCTCTGAACTGGCTTGGCCCACTCAGCCCCCATGGGGAAAGACCGTGACTTTCCAATGGAGGACAGGGTGACAGGGCTGAGGCATTGCTCCTGTGGCGGCCCCTCCCTCAGCTCTAACGTGACCCTGACATCCCAGGGCAGGCCTCACGCTGGCCTGTCCTGCAGGAGCCGGCAGCTGCTGACGGCCTGGGAGGATGCAGGAGACGTTAGCCCCCTTATTCCTGGAATGCACAGGCCACGGGGCCACCTCGCCTCTCCTCACTGCCCACCTCTCCTCCGCTCTCCAATGCTTCCTTTCCCCTTCCCCACCCAGAGTGGTCTGGGGCTGTGCCTACATCTGCCATGGCCATTCCCCCTGGGCCAGGGGTCTTCACAGTGAAGCTGGACTCCCCTCCACCTTGCCCCAGGCCACCCCATGGAGGGTAGGTTGGAGGTGCCAGGCCTAGGGGCAGGGAGACTGGCACAGATGCCTTGGCCACCATTCTGGGAGAATGCAAGGGCCTGGAGAAGCTCGTGCTAGGAACCCACTGGGATGGCACTGTGACTTCACAGGCAGGTGAGGGAGACGGATCAGCCCAGATTGGGACCCACTTTCCACGATGGGCAGGCACAGAGCTGCCCAAAGTGAGGGTCTGGGGAGTGGTAGCAAGTTTAGGGTAGGAGGGAAGATTCTTCTCTCCATGGTGTTGGGTCAGAGGAGCCCAAGCCCCGCCCCAGGGCAGGCATCCAGCAGGGCCGAGGTGCCATAGTGGGGGTGGCAGAACACACCGGGGCAGGAGGTGGGGGTGGAGTCACAGACCTGTGTGAGCTGGGCAGGGAGAAGTGCAGAGGGGGCCGAGCTGAGAGCTGACGGGCACTGGCTGTGGAGTCTGGGGGAAGAGGAGCAGGGAACCAGGCAGGAAGGAGCAGGAGGAGCCCAGGAGGCTGGGCTCCGGGAGCAGGGCAGCTGGGATGGAGCCAGAGGATCCAGCCCTGTCTGCCGGGCTGCGACCCCAGCACCCTTGGCAAGGAGGGGGCTGTGGCGGAGACCAGGCCAGGGTGACTGAGGATGGGCAGCTGATGCAGAGCAGCGGGGCAGCCCGTGTGGTGGTTGGTGGGAATGGAAGCCTGCTTTATGGGGCTCCGCTACTCTGTGATGGAAGAGATGGAGCCAATGGGAAGAGGGCGGGGGGCTGGGGGGAGGCACCTCTTGAGCGCACACGACCTGCTGGCTTGTAAAGATTCCACCCTCATGTGACCAACTGACTCAATCGACACAAAAGGACGGATGCAGGCTGTGTGCTGGTGTTGGGTGGAAAATGCTGTTATGGAAAAACAGAAAGTCCATCCGACCCAGCTATTCCCCTTCTAGGTATTACCTCCAAAGACACCTTATTACAGTGATCCACGTGCCCCCGTGTTCATAGCACCATAACTCAGTAGCTAAATCTCGGAAGGGACCTGTGTGTCCATCAGCAGATGAATGGGTAAAGCGAACCTATTCACACACCACGGAGCGCTGCTCTGCCGTAAGAAGGATAAACTCGAGTCACTCGTAGAAAAGTGGGTGCAGCTTGAGACATAATGTTAGCTGAGCTAAATCACATGCAAGCACAAACAGGCATGGTTCTCTTATCTGAGAAGCCCAAAGTATGCCCAATTTAAAGAGCCAAATAAAAGATAGGTAACAAAAACAGACAAAGCTTTTGCAAATGAGAAGGGGCCGGAGAGAGAAGACGTGCTTTGTACATGAGCCGACTCCCCCCCCCCGTGGGTGTCGCCACCACCTACTGCAAACAAGTGCGAATAAAAACAAACAGGGAAGAGAGTGAGTGAAGGGGGCAGAGCGCCAAGAGAGGTGCTGTTTGATGTGAGGTGGTCAGGGACCGTGACAGTGGGGTCCCAGGGGGAGGGGAGTCCCGTCTCCCACGGAACAGGAAGGGGGAGCTGGTTAGTTGGTGGCATCAGCATGCTCAGCATAGGTGTGGATGACTGAGTTTAACTCTTGATTGTTTGTTTCTGAACACACTGAGCCCTGTCCTGGACCAACTCACGGTTGCACAGAAGTGGCCAATCTGGAGACAGACTGTCACCGAATGGGGTGTTGAGCACAGTGATGCAGGGTATGGCTGCGGTGGTGGGGGAAGCCAGGACAGGCTGGACCGTGCATCTTGTCTGGGTCAGGCAGGGTTTATTAATTTATTAACCCAACACATATTTGTTGAGCAGCTACCTATTGGCTTCAGTTTGAAGTCCTATATGTTAATGATGATTTGATACACAGCAGCTCAAATAAATAGGGATTTTGTTTTTCTACTTAACAGGCAATTTGGGGTGAAGTGATTGCTGTTTCAGTGCAAGGATCAGAATCCTTCTCATTGTTTTGAGTTTTCCTTGTGGTTGCAAGATGGCCACTGTGGTCCCAGCAATCACATGTGTGTTCAAGGTAATAATCTCTGCTGTTGAGAGACAGCATTGGCTGGGGCTGTTTCTTTACCAAGAGAACAAAAACTTTCCTAGAAGCCAGGAGTGTGCTGAAAAGTCTTCATACCACAATTTTGGGGCTGAGGAGGAAGGGGGAAGTCCAGATCTTTTACAAGTGCTGACTTCTGTTCTATAAATTTTCTTACAGGGCCTGATTTCAGACTATAAGACAATGTCACTGTCACAGAGTCAGGGAGAGACACTAGCAGCACACAGCTATCTAATGTTCTACCACATAGATGCAGGGCATATAAAATCCTTCAGGGCATAGAGAATAGTAAACTAATAGCAAAATAATGAGGGAATAACGAATTTTGCCCATTTATTATCTTGTTTAAATATATTTTTTCAATTGCAAGGTTATATAAGTTCATCTTTTAGTGATGAATTATTCGATCACAGAACCACAAATTCCCATATGATGGAGGACCCTGCTCAGCCTGAGTCTGTTCCAAACTGGCCCAACCCAGGCAGTGAGAGTCTTTCGGCCTCTTTGTGTTATATAAGTCAGATAGAAATATTCCAGGCAGGCAGATGGGCGAGGCCCTCGAGGGACTCAGTGCAGAGATGAGGATGTATTGCTGCTGTGCCCAGGACACATCTGTTGAAGGCCAGGCCTCAAGACAAAGGGGGAATGGCCAGGTCTCTGAGCTCCCCGAGGGTTAGACTGTACCCTATAATTAGCATCACTTGGCCTAGGAAAGTCTAGGCACACACCAGTCCCCCGAGTGGGTGACAAGGACCTCCCGGTCCATCCCTTCCTAAAGAATGTCTTGGTTCTTTCCATGGACACTTGCTGTGTGACCCGCTCCCTCATTGGATCTGTATTACCCAAGCGGCTAGAGTTGTAATCTTATTGGTTGATCGTAGTTTTGTCACCTGCTGTACTCACCTTAGGGTTTTGCTCCCACCTTGTGATTTTGCTCTGTAAAACCTCCTCTGTAAAGTGGGGGCCATGGGAACTCAGTTTCAAGTCTCCTCCTGTCTCTCAATAAAATTTCCTACTGTTAAGCTCCCTCGTTCATTCTTAGCACTTGCTCTTCCATTTTGGCGTATCTGACATCTAGCGGGTTGGGAGTTATATTTATTCCCTCTATATGGCTTCTGCTGTCACTTCCTTGGTGAAATCACAGGCCACCCCGGGTACATGGAAGACTGGGAGGGCAAGGAATGACTCCTGCAGCAGAGTGTGGCCCAGGATGAGGAGGCCAGGCAACCGTGCCAGCCAACCGTAACATCTTCCATCCACCATCACCCTGGAACAAAACTGTGCCGGACATTTGAGGCACCTGGAGCCCAGCCAGGCCCAGCCCAGCTCAGGGCTGGAGCCGGCCATGTCCATTTCTGCTTTCATGGGGGAAACCGTGGCTGAGTCCGGAAAGCAGGAGCACAGGATGCCAGGACAGAGTGTAATGGAGCGGGGGCTCAGGGCATTGGGTTCATTTTTGATTGTTTAATGACAAATCACCACAAGCGTGGAAGCTGGGAACGGTGCATGCCTTCCTTAGCTCAGGGTTTCCTTGGAACCAGCTGGTCCTCTGCTTAGGGTCCCTGCAGCACCACCTGATACGCTGGCTGCATCCTCAGCAGGTCCCAGCTCATTCAGGTTCTTGGTGGAATTCTTTTTCCCAACCTGTGTGACCAAGGGTTCAGCTTTGGTCTGGCCCCGGCTGCAGGCTGTCCTCAGTTTCTGGGGTCCCTTTTTGCCCAGGGTCCTTTCCAGGGCTCACTCAGCAGGCGCAGCCTTCCTTGTGCACGAGCCCTGCATGGCATTCATACCCCTTTGGCCTTTACCACCGACTGCCACTTAGGACCCAGGCACAGCTTCTGCCTGCACTCCAGGTCCAGGGTCCCCGAGGGGTGTGGCTGCCACAGCTGTACATGGTGTGGCCTGATACCTTCTTGGGGGCAATAACAAACAGGGTGAGAGCTGGCCAGAATCATGGAGGGGAGTATGGTGGACAGGGCAGCATATGTGCGCACACAGGTGAGTGCAGTGTATGCAGGCAGCTGGGCATGGGTGGGCATCAGCCTCCCTGTGTGCCTTCAGGGTGCCAGATCTGGTGCTGGGCACAGAATCCAGTCAGAGTGGGCCTCTGGGGTCCAGTGGGGTCTTACCTCCCTGGGGCTGAGTCACTCAGACAGGAACTTCCTGCAGGGCTGCAGCACCTGGAAGGAGGGGAGGAAGAGGGGATCGCAGGGCTTCCCCTGAGTGGGAGTGTGTGGAGAGGCTGTTCACCTAGGGGGAGAATGTGGAGGATGGGTTGGGGACCTTGAAGGAAGCATTTTGTTTTGGCCATGACAAGCTTGTGAGGGCTTCTGGGGGCCTGGGGAGTTCAGGGCTGGAGACCAGGACCTGGCAGTGACCAGAGTGTGACCAGTGGTAGCAGCTGAAGCCTGGGTGAGGCTGACGCTTCCCGGGAGGGTTCACACACACACACACACACACACACACACACACACACACGAAGACCCCTGGCTCAGCAGGCACTCCCGCCAGGTGCAGGTAGCCGAGGGGGCACCCTCAAGGCGGAGGAGTAGCCAGCTGGGTGGAAGGGATCCCAGAGTATAGGGTCACCTTCCAGAAAGCTCGAATTAGAAGAGGGCAAAGGTTTGAAGGCAGGTGGACAGATGGGGGTGGAGGTTGGGAGGCCGCACAAACCAGAGTTCTGAGACACATTCATCAGGCCTTGGAGTGAGACTCGGAAATGGTCCAGCCCGGCCAAGCCCCAAAGGTTTGCTCCTGCTCACTTCTAATGACCACCTGCATGCTTCCAAATGTTTGAGGAATGACTATAAAATGAACCAGGGGTTGGGATTAAGTGCCTTCGGGCAGCACGTGATCTCGCTCCATAGGCCTCAGTATCCCTGTGTAGAAAGCAAGCCTGCCTTGCTCCAAGACCTACAGATCCTAGCTCGGGGTTCGGGACGAGCCCCGCGGGCCTTCAGATGGTCTTCAGCAGCCGCAAACTGGGCAGCTGCGGGACAGCGTCGCGCCGGACCCCCGCCTCCTTTCGCGCGGCCCCGCCCAGCCTCCCTTTGTTCCTCCAGGCCACGCCCCCTCTGCACAACTCCCTCTCCATTGGCCGGGGGCTGCTCCACGGGGTGGGGCGCGGGTGGTGGGCGGGGTCCGGGCGCGCCTGCGCAGTGTTCTCCGGTCGCAGCGCCTTGCCGGGCGTCGGTCCGCGCGGAGCCGGGCTGAGCCGGGACTCGCAGAGGCGGCGCCGCCCCGCCCCGGGCTCCATTGTTGAGGCGGCTGCGCGTGCGGTGCGGTGCGGTGCTGTGCGGTGCGGTGCGGTGAAGGTGCTGCGTTCGAGAGCGCCGCGAGCCGGAGGTGAGGCGCGGGGCGGGGATTCGTGGTTCGTCGGGGTCCAGCGGGATCCGATGGGGTCCGGGTTCGGGCCGGGTCCCAGGCGCGATCGAGGTCCGGGAGCTGCACTGGAGGCCTGGGCCGTGCGGGGTCCCGGGCCCGATCGGGCTCCCCGGGCCTGGCGGGGTCCTGGGTGGAACCGAGGTGCGGGCCCCGCGGCTGCGGTGCGGGTCCGGGTGCGGGGTCTCTGGCCCGGGCGCGGTAGCCTGGCCGGGTCGGACCTCCGCGCCCCACGTTGTCTCCCCTGGGCGGCTCAGGGGCCCGAGACGCGCGCGGGCCGGTCCAGTCTTTTTCCTCCAGCGCGGTTTGTCGTCGAGGGCGACTGCGTGGGCGACTGCGTGGACCCGCGCGCCCGGCTCCTGCCTTGTTTCCTTCGTGTCGTGATCTGTTCCCTGCGTGTGTACATGTGGTCGTAGGGAACACGCGTGGACACGCGCGTGGGGTCTCCTTCACGCTGAGAGTCGGGGCTCTGCCTCTGCACCCCCCATGGTCTTGCTAAGCTCCCCGGTTGTCGTCGTGGGTGACATCGTGGATCTGCGCGCGTGGGGTCTTGGCTGACCTACAGAGGAGCCCCCACCCCCGTGGCCTGCCCGGATCCCACTGCCGCGGGCTGCGTCTGTGCTGGGGTTGTCGCTGTGCGCCCAGGTGCGCGGGGCCAGCTGGCTGGCAGAACTGTCACCAGCTCCTTGATTGATTGTCCACTATGCCGAGTGGCAGAGGCCAGGAGCAGGCGGCCAGCTGCCTGCCTTCAGTCGACGGGCTGGGAACCGCAGCACCCTGCTCCTCCGGGGCCTGCACTTGGAAGCCGCGGGGCCCCAGTGCCCCAATGCTTCTGGATTTCTTCCATTAGGATTGGCAAGGAAAAAAAATCTGGAAAGCCAGATTCAACTTTAGCTCTCAGGGCCTACAGAGTGCAGGAAATTCTCCCAAGAATTTGGCGGGCTGGAAAATGTGTTTGAAGCCGAGTCCACACCCAGGGAAGGAGGCCAAAGCAGCTCCAGTCCGAGCGAGGTCAGATCTTTGAAGGCAGCGCTGGGGTGAGGTCCTGTGAGGGGGACCCCATCCAAGCGGAGGGGAGGCGCCCTCTCTAGGAAGCAGCCCCGGAGGACGCTGGTTTGTCCTTTCACTCCACGTCTTCCACACACCTATTGTATTGAGGCCAAAATCAGACAAACCAGCCTTTAAGAGACCGCGGTGGGAGTGAAAAACCAGCGGCTTTAGGCGCAGAGCTCTAATTCCTAACCTGAAATTTTTCTACACGAGAGAGACGGCTCCGTGATAGCTGTCGGGGACACAGCAGAGCCGCCCAGAGCCCTGGGGGCCTCTCTGCCTTCCCTCCTGCGCTCTGCTTAGCTGTTGCCGGGTTCTCCCGGAAGCCTTCCCTGGCCCAGGTCCCAGCCCAGGGTTTCTGTCCTCGGGGACCACAACCGGGGTTGGGGCAGTGAGTGGCTGGCTATGGAACAGCTTGAACCATGGCTGCGCCCAGAGCCGGGAGGGAGCTGTGATGTGAGCACAAATCCCCGACCCTGCAAAGGCTTTTAGGTTGATTTCTTGCTGTTGCTTTCTAGTGTTTTGTTGCACAGTGCGAATTAGAATTTATTGAGTCTAATTTTGGCTCTGGAATTAACTGTTTCTGGAAGGGCTGCTCTGTGGGTGGCTTCTAGGAACCTCAGCCCTCCACCTTGAACTCTTTAAACCAGAGCAGCAGAGGAAAGTTCACAGGGCCTACAGAGAAAAATCCCTTTTTCCTTCTGGTTTCCTTGTCCTTCTCCCTTCCCTCCCCTACTTCTTCCTCCTCCTCCTCCTCTTCCTCCTTCCTTTCTGTTTCTCTACTCTTTCTCTCTCCCTCCTCGGTTTCTTTTTTTCTTTCTCTTTGCAGTAGTGGGGACTGAACCCAGGGATCTGCTAACCCTGAGCTCTAGACCTTTGTATTGTTTATTTTTGAGACAAGGTCTTACTAAGTTTGCCAGGCTGGCCTTGAACTCTTGATCCTCCTGCCTCAGCCTCCTCAGCTGGTGTTGCAGTTCTGTACGACCACATCTAGATCATTTTGGTTTCTTTTTCAAAAAACCAGTACATAAGCTGTCAGTGTTTTAGACAGACATCTGTGACAAGCCTAACGGAATGCTTTTGGGATTTTCTTTGCATTCTTCATGTTATTCACTGTTTTACTTGCTACATTTTCAGTATATCAGATTGCTGTGTTCCTTTCCCTTAAATTGTTGAGTGTATATGCTGTTTCGGGACCATTTTGACAGTTTTTGTTTGTTTGTTTTTGTTTTGTTTTGTTTTTGGTCAGTCTTTTAAATGTCACATGAAATCCTCCAACTTTAGGCTCATCTACATCCCAATCGGTAACAGAAATTTTATTTTGGAGAATCTGAGATAAGTGGAATTTTAAGAGTGCTTGGCTTTGTACAAGGCTGTAAAAAAGCATAATTTAAACGATGACTTACAAAAGTAGTATCAGATGTTAAATGACCGAAGGGGGGTGTGATTCTAAGCCCTTTCAAGTAGTAAGTCCTTTCTAGCTTGTCTGTGTGGTGCCATCCGTTTGCTTGAGTTTGTTCAAGCCACATATCTTCAAGGCTTCAGGGTTTCCTGTGCTGTTTGTTTTTTGGGTGATTACAGGGATTAAAAATAAATAATAGCTGCCTGGCCAAGTGGTGATGCTCCTGGGTTACAGTTTTTACTTATTAGGATAGTTTACCTTTGTGATTTCTGTTTTCTTTTTTTTTATAGGGGGTAACAATGGTGCATACATTGCACATTGTTATCTTCAAATCGGTTACTCAGAGCACAAGACATCTGCATTTAATCGTCCGAACAATACCAGCAAACGCTTCGCTTCAGTGAGCTCAGGGAAATCAGTAGTAGAGTATCTTAACTATCTTTTCCGTATATAGTTCCATTCTGCTTCTCACACTAGTGAGACAGTGTGTTCTTTTCTTTAAAATGCTCTTTGTTCTATGCTTCTTTCTTGTGGTTTCTTTTGTTAGGGAATCTTATTGAAATAAGGATCTTCAAAATTGGACTGGATTTTCTTGGTGGTTCTCCTAGATTTTAATGTGTTGATTGAAACTGAACTAGTTAATGCTGGTTTTCCCTGAGAGCACTTTTTGTGCTGGCAGGCTTGGTTTGAGACAGGTTCTCCAGGATGACCCGGAACTCGCTGGCCTAGCACTGGAGGTCATCCTCCTGCCTCAGCCTTCTGAGTGCTGGGATTACAGATGTTCTCTTTTTGTTGTCTTTTTGAGACAGGGCCTTGTGCTGTAGTCCAGTCTGGCCTTGAACTCACTTTGTAGTCCAGGCCGGCCTTGAGTTCAAGTGTGAGTCCTCGGTATTATAGCCGCCCTCCCGCCCTCCCTCTACCAAACGGTTTCTTCTTCATTTCCATGTTGAAGTTACAATTGCATATCCAGCTGTCGCTGTGTGCATGTGTGCGGGTTGGGGTGTACCTCAGAAGCTTTTTAGGTCATTGCCAGGATGTAAATATAAATTGCTTATTAAGGACGGCTTACCTCGTTCTCCAGAGCAGGGGATCCATGTAGGAATGTGACCCAGTTAAGGGAGACTTTGGGAAGTTCCTGAACTCCAACCCCCTCTGGGGAGGGGAGGCAGCTGTTTGCAGTACCTTTCCTACCCAACTTGGGTGATTGTTTCAAAGAGTAAATGAGATTAGGAAAGCAATGGAATTTTCTAAATTGTAAAATGTATGTTGCCAAAGATTTAAAAAATGCTTCATGAAGAGTTTAAGGCCTCTACGCTGGATGTGGTGGTGCACATCTGCAATCCCAGCCTGGGGAGAGGCTGAGGCAGGAGGATGGCATGAGCCCACACTGGGCAGTTTAGGGAGACCCTGTTTCAAAATAAAGAAAAAAAATTAAAAAGGGTTGGAGATGGGGGTCAACCTGCTGGCCCTGGGCTCAGTCCCCATTGTGTGCACGTGCACACACACACCTAGGTTGATTTTTCTTTAAAATGCCAAATGCTGGATACGCTCGATACCCTTGGAATGTGTGCCAGGCAGTTCCAGTTAGGGCTGTCCACCGGCTTTAACTGGCCAGTGCTGTTTGGTCTGCATCCTGGGATCCTCAGGTTCATGCTCCAGTTTCCGTTGGCCTTTGTAAGCAAGTGGAGCCTGCGAGGTTGACCGCTCTACAGTCTCTTCAGCCGTGTTCGTCCCACAGGCCTTCCTTAAGAAAGCCCGCTCTCTTTCTGGACATCTCAGTCCCCGAGTGACCTGAGGCCAGGGCAGCCAGGGGTCCTAGCCGGGAAGCGTGCTTCTGTGTGCAGGCGAAGCACCCAGCACTGTGCCCCGAGAACTCAGCGCTCTGTACCGATGTTGAGTTGTGGGATCCCACACAGCATCAGCAAACACAGCTCAGCTGTCCACGCTGTGCAAGATCAGGGCCGGGACCCAGGACTCCGGCAGGAAGAGGCGGGGCTCCGAGTAGGGGAGGAAGCAGACCTGGCCGTGTCTGAGGCAGCCGGGTTGGGGCAGCCGAGCTGGGGCAGCGGGTCTGGGGCAGACGAGCTGGGGCAGCGGGTCTGGGGCAGCAGGTCTGGGGCAGCCGAGCTGGGGCAGCGGGTCTGGGGCAGCCGAGCTGGGGCAGCGGGTCTGGGGCAGCCGAGCTGGGGCAGCAGGTCTGGGGCAGTGGGTCTGGGGCACCTGAGCTGGGGCAGCCGGGCTGGGGCAGCGGAGCGGTGCGGAGAGAGGTTCCTGTGGGGCTGGGCCAGGCTTGGTGCACACTGGGTCTTGCGTGTGATGCCTCAGTAAGATGGTCAATAACGGTAGGTTTTTGTGTTAAAGGAAAGACAGTGAATTACTGGGAACCTAAGCTGCAAGTGTTCTGAGCAGTTCATAATTCCCCCATCTGCACGTGCCAGAATAAGCCCGGAATCTGTTGTTTGGGGTGGAATCCAGCCAGCCCTGCCGTTTGATTCAAGGAAGTCAGTAGACTTTCTTCCGATGCCCGCGGTGTGCCGCTGCCTTGGGCGCTGGTGCTGGCAGTGCTGTGTTCGGTTCCTCCCGCTGCCGTAGAAACCACCACAGATGTAATGGCTTCATGTCACACATACTCTCTCCCGGCTCTGCGGGTCTGACCTGGGTCTCCCTGGGCGCAGGTCCAGCCGTGTCAGTGTGGAGGCTCCAGGGTGGGACCGTTGCCGAGCTCTTGTGGGCTGTGGGCTCAGTGCAGGACCTTGCACGGGACCAGGTCTCCATGCCCTGTGTGCTGCCAGCTGGGGATGCTGTGGCTCCTAGTGGCCTCTCTCAGGCTGCTGCACCTGGCCCGTCTGCTCAGCACCGGAGGGGACTGTGGCACCCTGCTCAGGCTGTCTGGCTTCTGCCGCGTGGACTGCTCCTCTACCCAGAGAAAGTGGGCTGGATCTGGCACACCCAGATAATCCGGATGATCTCCCTACCGAGGTGTGCGCAGGGCCCCTTTCCCTTGTCATTTCACTTAATCACCGACTCTAGGATTAGGGTGTGGACGCCCAGCGGGCCGTCATTCTGCCCCCGCAATTGCGCCATCCTCTTATTACCTCCTGTGAGGTTGTTGCTGTTACCTTTGGTTGGTGGAGACATTCACTAAGGCGCTAGAATTGTAAGCAAATTGGCGAGAGCGCCGAGGTCTGTCCTGAATGACGGACTTCTCCCGCCTGCAGTTGGACCGTTGGTCAGTTTTACAGCAGTGGCGGTGGATCAGTCAGACACAGCTCGGTTTTATGTTTTGAGCATTTAAGTGGCCTGCTCTGATTATAGGAGTTCTGCCAAGGAGTTGTTAGAATAGTTCCTGCACTTGGGGAACACCCGCGTACGGAGCCTGGGCCCCGCAGGGCCCGTTGTGGGGTGAAAAGTGCTCGGTCTCCAGGGCAGAGGCTGCTCAGCCAGCACGGAGCTCGTTGGTTTCAGAGCGTGTGACTCTTCCAAGGCCAAAGCGAACCTAAGAGCAAAAGAGAGCAAGGCTGTGCCTTCATCCATGGCTGGGGGGAGGCAGCTGTGGACAAGGAAGCCGCTCTCAGTGGCGGTCACCCCAAGTGCTTCAAGGTGCAGCGTGGCCTTGTTTATTGTGGAGATGTCTTTGGTAGTGTTCATTACTTTTTTCCTTCTGTATAGTAAATAACCAGCTCTGCTTTGCAGTAAATTTCTTGTAAGAACCCATGATCTGGGCAGGGGATACAGCTCTGTGGTAGAACATTTGCCTGGCATGTGGTGGGGCTCTGGGTTCCAGCCCCAGCCAAACAATCTAAAAACAAAACAAATAAAACAAATAAAACAACCCCAAAACAAAAAATGAGAACCTACAGCCCTAAGATTCTTGCCTTGGCCTGCAGGATTTATAAACTTCCAGGCAGAGGTTTTCTGTGTGTTCACTGGGAAAGAAGTTCTAGCTTTCCAGACATTTTTGAAGTGGTTGGATTCCAAAACGTTTGAGGATACACCGCCCAGTATGGTATCCTTGTTGGTGAAGTGTCAGATTCTGTTTAAACATCAAATAACCAATTTCTAAAGAAAGTTATCCGGGCACATAGTTTTAGGGTCAAAAGTTCTTCAAGACTTAGAACAAAAACATAGCAATTATCCACCCTGCCCTTCTCCACCCGGGCTCCCGTCCCCGCAGGCCATCACTGCCTCAGCAGAGGGGTGTGTGTGTGTGTGTGTGTGTGTGCACATGTGCGTGTCTGATAGGCCTTACATTATGGGAGGAGAAAGCTTAGGCCACTTACTCTGCCACCCCCTGCTCTTCTGTGTCTCTGTCCTCCTGATCGAATCGTCCTGCTGTTGTGATAGGGTGAGGAATCCATGTTTGATCTCTGCTCTGGTTCCTGGCCCAGAGCCTTCGAGGCTCTCATGACTTCCTGAGTGTCAGGAGTGGTGGGAACATCGTTCCTTAGGCAGTTTGGTCGCATTTCTGGTCCCTGACACTAGCACTGAGCTCTCCGGCATCTCTGAAGCACTGAGGGTGTGTTTCGTATCATAGGGAGCTGGCCGGGGCTGGGGGTCAGCATCAGACCCGGCTGGCCGGCTGCCAGGACAAGCACGGCACCATGGTGTGGGAGGTCTCAGGCCCACCCTCCAGCTTCCTGGGAGGGCGCAGGCGCAGAGATGGAGCTCCTTACTGGTTGCCAGGCTGCCTGCATAACGAGATGAGCAAAACTCTGAACGGGCCTGAGTGCCTTCCTCTAGAGGGCCTGGGAGGGTGGCATCCAGCCGGCACCCTGTCCTGTGCCACACCCCTCCCTGGGCTCTTCCTGAGTCGGATCCTTTGTAATAAGCTTGTGCTAGAACTGAGCTCTCAGCCCAGGCTGGGACAGCCCATGGCTCCTGCTGTCAAGGTGCAGGCCACTCCTGCAGGGCTGGGCTGTCCCCCATCCCTGCGCCACCTCCCATTCCTTTGCTTGCTCATCAAGCCCCTTCTCAGCTGCACCCCTGCCTGAGTGGGATGAGGTGCCATGAGGTGCAGTGCAGAGTGTCTGATGGATTGTAGAAGTGACAAGGTGGCCCTGGAGGTGGAACAGGGTCTCCTGGGACTTCAGCCGAGCTCACAAGGGGTGGAAGGGAAGTCACTAGAGGAGGAGGCGTGAGATTGCCACAGGGAGCTGGGTACAGAGCCCTTTCTCAGCTTGGGAAGACCCCAGGCAGCCGGTCTCTCTGTGTTCTTCCCGGATCCCTCGGCATCCTGAGAGAGCGCCACCCTGATGTCCCCAGCATGTTCTTGTCCTGCCACGATGATGAGCAGAGTGCAGTGGTCTGGGCCATGGGAGAAGAGCAAGTGGCTGTGGCCTACATGGACAGCTGTCCAGTGTGACACCGGGCAGTGAAGCCGCCTGTCCTTTGAGGCTCCAGCTCCACATTCCTTTGGAGAAAGCAGAGCTGCTCTGTGAACCCCAGATGTTTCACCTGACAAGATCCACTCATCTGCTCGAGGGAGATAACCCGAGGACGCACCGGCTCTGCCAGGCATTATTAGCTTGGGACATCCTGAGCCCGTGCCCATCACAGAAGGGCAAACAACGGAACAAGATAACGGGTCTCCAGTGCTTCGGGCAGTGCCAGGCGGGCTGTGAGCTCCAAGCACAATGGCGCTTGTCAGCCTGGCCACGGTAATCGGGGGAACCAGCGAGGGCTTGTCCAGCCCGGATCTCGGGCGGGAGCTGAATGGAGGAGTTGGGACAAAGGTGGCTGAGACACGGCTGTGCTGTGTGAGGGACAAGGAGGCTGTGTTACCATGAAATAAGTGAAATTTGGGCAGAGATTCACCTGACCTCCAGTCTTCCTGGATGGAACAGCACAGAGGGCTTTGGTGCTGTGTTGGGGTGGCGTTGGTGACGGCTGCAGGCAGTGGGGTGCACCGCCGCTGTGTGGGCAGTAGCCCTGCCGCTCGTAACCGTGGCCTGGCTTGTGCAGAACGGAAATTATTACACAAAGTGAGCCTGGGGGAGACTTTTGCCCAGTGTCACCAATCACTGCCCTGAAGAATTGCGTCATGGGGTCAGATTATGTGCGCGTGTTGGTTTACAAATCTCAGGTGACTGAGCAATACATACTATAGGGTCAAAAGCTGGGCTTCAGACCCCTCTTGGGCAGTGACTGCTAATAGTTTTGTATGAATTCCCAACACTTTTGTGCATGACAGGTACACAGCGCGAGTCCCGGGTATATTTAACAGTAGCCAGCGGCTACTTGTTTATTAACACATTTATCGAACTCCCCCTTCACACAGACCATATCAGTGCTTTATATGTGTAACTCACTTCATTCTTAGGACAGTGCCATCGCTGTGACATCAAGAAAAGCGAGGCACCAGAGAGACCGGAGGGCACGTCCAACATCTCACAGGCAGCGGGAGCCTGGAGCCCTGGCAGCCTGACCTCAGAGCCTCTAGTGGTCACTGCACGTGGGCTGCCCAAAGCTCACCTCCTACATGATTTTTTACCCCCAAGCTTAAAGCTGAACCTCAGAATTGCTCCACACCTGCAGGGAGCCCCCAAGGCAGCCTTACAACCTTGGCCCCGGTGGGAGAGGAGAGGGCACGACAGACACCCTGGATTGCAGACATGGGCAGTGGGCACCCGTGTTGGGGTCCTCCCACCCCTCACGCCCTTTACCCTGCTGCCTGTTGCGACGTCGCCCATCTCCAGGCTGATGCACGCGGCCCCCCCCCCTGCACTTCTCCACCCTTGTCTGAATGGCGTTCTGGTCACACCCAGATGTCACATCCAGATGTCTCTGGATGGCCTTCGGTGGGGTCTGATGGGGGAGGGGTCATGCATTACATTTTAGTTCTGATTCTGATGAGGCTTTGGGGAGATCCGATAGCCCGTCCAACTCCTCTACAAATAGACGTATGGGGTGGTACAGAAAAATCACTTTTAAATTATGGATCTGGTCATGTAGCCACCTGTGCCTCAGTTGAAAACTCAGAGCCCATTTTATGTCTCACGTCTGGTGCGACCACAGGAGCAAGGGTCCCTCTGAGACCTGCGATGCTCCCTGGCAAATCGGGCAGGACAGGGGGCCCGGCAGCGTGGAGCTGCGGTTGGTGGGATGTGAGGGCAAATGTCCTGTCAGAGCTGACGGCAGAGGCTGCAGGAGCTGGGAATGTTACTCGTGGTTATGAGCGGGAAAGTGAGGAACTTGGGGAGCTCGGGGGTCTGGCTGCTAAGCCCTTTATTGTTCCCTAACGCTGGGACCCTCCCCGACTGCTCCGGAAGTGGCAGATGTGCCCAGACTTGGAAGCTGCTGTTCCAGGCTATCAGATTGTCTGTGTGATTGACCGGGGGATAGAGGCGGTCGGTAAGAGGGATCCTTGGTGGGAATCCAGAGACTGTCCTCACACGAAGGCAGGGTCTCCTTCCCCAGGGCTGGCACTGTCACTGGGCTTGGCAGAGAGAGACCCACAGGGGACCCGATGCCTCGCGGTGGCAAGGAGTGGCTTGGACGAGCCTAACAGAGGCCATCACCCCAGAAGCTGAAGGTCTTGGCCAGGAGCAGCATCGCCTGTGAGGGGTTGCGGGTACCCCAGGTTGGGGTCAGGGGGGTGACAGCGCAGTGGGCGGCCAGTGACGGAGCCTGCACCAGGGCCCATCCCCCACCGCAGCACCGCTTTGTGGCCCCTGTAGGTCCTGGAGAGGGGCCGGCATCCCGCCCACCCGCCTGGCGTCCCAGCCTCCCCAGCAGGTGGCTGCAGGCTGTGGCCGAGCCCCATTTTTATGTATGGTCCGGGCTTTCTCGTGTCAGGAGGAATTTTAAGTTACAGGTCGCATATGTTGGAAACTTCCCGGAGTGTGTCTCCTGAAAGAAGTTTTTCCGCACTGGAGTTTAATCAGGAGCGGTGTGAGCAGGTGGCGTTAGCCCGGAGGGAGGACCCGAAACAGGAGGGCCCGTGCTGCCTGTCACCTTGGTGTCCCTTCCCACGGCCGACCCTGAGGCGTCCTGCGTCCTTGTATATCTCGCTTTTGTGAGGCCCTGTTTTCTTACAGTCTGGCAGCTTGCGTTTGTGACCTTTACTGGTGCAATGGGGCCTGGAGTTGGTGACTCGTGAGGGGTCCTGGAGGGTGGCTGCTCAGCCCTCCAGGGCTTGACGGGTAGGGGGTCCAGCCTTGGCCGGCTTTGCCAGGGCTCGGGGCGTGGGGGGCCGGAGGTGCGGCCTGACCTGCTGGGTGACGTGACTGTGCTAGCAGCTCCCTTTGACTCTTCCTCACGGAAACCTTGGATTGGCCTCTGGGTGTCATCAGAAGTACAGAGTGCGCTCACGGGTTCCATGGCGCCGTCTCCCCCCTCCAGCTGCCATCTATTGGGGGACCTTTCTGTGGACTGGATCGTGTGACCCCCAAATGCGTGTGACAAAGCACTAGCCTGGTGTGAGAGGGCCTGAGTCCTTGGCGAGGTGGCTGCGGCCACAGCAGGACCCCGGGCAGGACTGTGTGCAGGGTTAGAGTCCTCGAGAAGACACGCCGAGCGCTCTCTGTCCTTGTATGGGGACACTGGGGAGCAGGGCAGGAGGAGTGGCCTCCCTGGAACCTGAATTTCCAGGTGCCTGGTTCTTGGACATCCAGTGCCCTGAGAATCGGTCTCTGCTGTTTAACCCTCAGACTAACACAGCAGTGCTTCCAGAGCACCGACAACGTGTTACATCGCTTCCTCTCCATCTGTCCTGATAAAGTGTTATGGGATACAGCCCTGTGCGCTCAGTGTTCACGGGTTCTCACACTCTTAGTGGTTTTTCTTAGCTCAGGTGAAGTGCAGAGTCCTTGGCTTGGCAGCCAAGGCTCCCTATCTGGGTACAATCTACAAGTTAGGGCTTCATCGTTTTCAGTTAGTACCATCCACTTTACGCTGCAGCTGGTAGGTGAAATTAAAGTCCTTTCCTGGAGCCCAGTCTAGAAGCCACGCTTGTGGCTTGTTCTTTTCCCAGTCCTCATCTTTGCCTGAGCCCCTCTGCTTGCCTGGAGGCTGCAGTTGCTCCAGCCTCTTCAGCCTGCTCCACCCCCGCGAACTTCCAAGAGCCTTTTCTGGGGCCCTCTCCAATCTGGAGCTGCTCGCTCACCCCTGGAGCTCTGCTATAGTTTAATTTTTTCCTCTCAGTCAGGGTGAAAGTTCCTGACCTGAGCCAGATGTCTTTGTTTTTGAGCTTAGATTTTGAATTTAGGCGGTGGAACCACACCCCCAGAGCCCTGGTGAGGAAAGGAAGTCCCACGCCAGCACTGCACATGGCTGCTGTTCCCGCTTGTAAAAGCTCTCCAGGGCCCTTGGAGGGGTCACGGGTTTCCTGCTAAGAGGAGGCTAGGTGTGAACACCTTCCTGGTTAGCTGGCTGTATTTCCCACAAGATTTCAAAGATTATTTTGCGAGGCAAGTACGGCTTAGCAATTATGTCTGCTTCCTTAATAATATTAAATTCTCTCTCCTTCCTTCCTCCATGACGGTGACCACACAGAGACTGCCCACAGGGTCACGGGCTTGTTGTCATCCAGAGACCGGAACATTGGGAGGGACAACTGTGGGCCATTTACAAATGTGCTCAGGAAGGATAGAGCAGGGGGCGTCGTCTCCGGACAGACCAGCTGGAGGGTGCAGCTCCCAAATGAGTCCGCACATGGGTTCGTAGTGGGCCCACGTTTTTGTGCGGAGTGGCTGTGGTTGGATCCGTCCTGAGCGCTCTGCCTGAGCGAGTGGGTGTCTCACCTGGGTAAACAGCAGGCTTTGTCCCACTGGAAGAGAACATTTATTTGCTCCAGGTGTTGCCACAGGGCCTCGGGGGTTCGGGCAGGGCTGACTGGGCTTTGTGGCTGAGAAGCAGAGGTGCCATCGGAGCGCCCCTGTGACACACAGAATGACGGTGCTGTGGGGCCCACGTCAGGGCGCTCGGCCCCTGAGTCACGGTTGTTTCTCCAGCGGCACATGATTTGCACGAATTGAGCTGGATTCTGCTGCCTGCCCCATGCTATCTTGGCCAGCTCTGCCTGGGGGTCTCTGCAGGGAAGGCGGGACATCAGTTCTTATCACCCTGTGTCTGTAGCAGCTGGTGCCTCCTGTGCGGATCCCGTTAGGGGACGTGGTCTGCAGATCTCCCACAAAAGCCACTCTGCCCACCTTCAATGTCTCCCCAGGCGAGGAAGCTACTCACAGCGGCACTGGCCCCTGGGCAGGATGGGCTGCCTGCCCGCGGAGGAGCTGGCCAGCTGCTCCTCTCATTCACCTCTCCCTCTCCTTCCTCCTCTTCCTCCTCCTCCTCCTGCTCCTCCCCTGCTCTGAAGACCTGGTGGTTGCTTTGGGTCCTTTCCGTACACTGCTAATCATGTAGCGGCTGAGTCCCATGCTGCTCGGTCCGTGGCTCCTGTGTCTTCCAAGCTAGAAACGCCTTTCTCCGTGGTCGGAGGACGCTGTCCGCCCTTGCTCTCCATGTTACATCAGACAGAGCTTTCCAGACATAAATGACCCGACTTCCAAAGCGTCCCATTCAGTTTTCCAGATAAGCCCATGCTTTCCCTCAGAAACGGGCTCCCTCCTCTGCGGGAGGCCCAGGGCGCTCAGAGAGAAACTTAGGGTCTGCATTCTGAGGTCAGGACCCAGAGGACCGCATGGCACTGGGCAAAAAAGTGCTCCGGGATGAAAAGTCTTCCTGTCTTTGTTCTAATACAGATGTCCTTGGAAAAGTCACTTAATTTCCTTGAGTTTGGTTTCGTCCTCTTAAAAAAAGGAAACAAAGAAGAAACTAAGGCGCCCTAGGCACCGCCGTCACACGAGGTCACCTGGAGGGGCGGCGAGAGGCGCCCCAGGCTGCTCTGCATCTGTAAGGTGGCACATGCTTGAGGGGATGGTGTGAGGGGTGCTGCAGCCACCACTGTTTGACCCCTAGGAAGGACATTGGCAGATGTGCCTGGTGACTGTCCACGGTGACCTCATGTGGTCCCCACTCAGGACTGCTGGGGTTCTGGGAGTGCAGAACAGTCCCAGTGGGTCGGTGCCCTGCCGTGGCTGGGGGTTCTCTCCCGAACGACCCTTCCTCGGAGGGCAGGGTCGCTGCTGACCCCGTGCCATCAGTCTGTGCACTGGGAGCCTTAGAGTGGGACGAGAGGGTCCCCTCATGCTCAGCCTGCCCAGCCCTGCTTCTGGCAAAGGTGACCAGCATGACAAGCAGCAGGCTCAGGGACAGCTGGGCTGTGTTAGCCGAGGGCTTCTATGGTTTCTGTGGCCTCTGAACAGCCAGCGGCAGAGCTGCCAGGGCTCGAGAGCTCACGGGGACTCGGGGTCAGCCAGGGAACTAAAGGAGCCAGGAAGAAAACCCGCTTCGCCCACCCCGGCCCTCAGTGGCTGCTGGGAGGCCTGGGTTGGAACTGGCCTCCACACCCACAGGGCCACACTGTAAGGGCTCCCCTCAGCCTTCTGGGCCTCTGTGACAGAGTCAGGGACTTTGAGGTCCAGATAAGACTCAGTGTAGCAGCCGACTTGGGAGCCGGCAGGTCTGCTGCAACCGAGAGCTTGGATTGGTGTTTTCGGAATGACCCTGTGCAGAAGTGGTCGCCAGCCCTGCACCTGCGTGGTCCCCGAGCTGTTGTGAACAGGATGGGTGTGTGTGTGTGTGTGTGTGTGTGTGCGCGAACGTGCACGCGCCCATGGTGCTTTCACGAGAATTCGAAGAGCAGCTGGGGGTCATGGCACACACCTGGAATTCTAGTCATTTGGAGGCTAAAGCAGGAGGATCTCAGGTTAATCCCAGCCTGGGCAATTTGAGACCCCGTCTCAAAATAAAAAATAAAAACAGGGCTGGGAGTGTAGCTCGGTGCAGAAACCCTGGGTTCAATCCCTACTCCTGCAAAAAGAAAAAAAGTGGGGGAGAGGAAGCAGCCAGACTGGGCAGTACCTCCTGTAATCTCAGCTACCTAAAAGGCCGAGGCAGGAGGGTCGCAGCTCCTGTGTGCTGTGTGCGGTGGACAGCCGCGGTGTCTGGTTGGGTTTTGGAGATGGGGCAGGGTGTAGCCAACAGTCAGATGCAAATTTTTGTCCTTCAGAGTTCTCCTGGCTCTGGCATTCACAGTCTGGGAGATACCGGAAGTTGTCTGTCTGGAAACCTACCCCAGAATATTTCTCTACCTGGGGGTTTATTTGGTTTGGACTGGAGCAAGTCCGCGATGTTGGTTTTCTTTATCCTACAAGCAGAGAGTACTCTAAGCCCTTGTTGGGGTGCCGAGGACCCAGCCTTGCTTCCCGGCACCCAGGGCCCTGGTGCGAGTTTGAGGCACTGAGGTGCCGCTGTCCCCGGCGCTGTGCTGCACCTCAGAGGCTGAGAACCGCTGGTCTCTGGGGACCTGGATGCCCAGAGAAAGCAGCGCCCTGAGCTTCCACCGGTGGAAGATCCGTGGGTGCCTGAAAGGATACTAATGTGGGGTGGTGGAGATGCTACATCCTGCCTCGTCTGCTGTGAGGATTCTTTCAGCTGCTGGCTTATTCCGTCCGGCCTCTACCTGTTCTGCCCTCTCTTCCCGGAGCAGTCACTGGATAGCCGCGCGGGATCACAGCGACTTTGTGTGAAGCTCTCCCGAGGTGTGTATGTGTCACACTTAGTCGCAGTGTGCTGCACTGTGCTATTGCCCTGAACGGCTGATAAGGAGTTGGCTACCCACGTTTTGCTAGGTGGCCGTGTACTTTGGGGCAGGATTTGAAACTGGCCTGCACCTGACGGGCTTCATAAAAGGGGACAATCCAGAGCTTTGCTTTTCCCCAGGGTTCTTCTGAGATTTTAAATAAATTGCTCAAAGGTAGCAAATGTACCCTTGGCCCATGAAGGATTTCCTTGGTTTTAACTGGAAGGTGAATTCATCACCTAAATATTGGCCCCTTGAAAACCTTGAGTTTCAACTGAGTGCGGCCAGGAGAGTCTAGGATTGGGTGATCTAGATTCTAGGATTCCTCTCCGTGAGGGGCCAGTCCTGGGGCTTTGCTCATTTCTTTGGCTCCCCTTGCCGAGCTGAGCAACCGGTAGGGGGACTTCTGGCTGTTTCTGGCAGCTTCCTGGCTGCACGGGGGAGGTCTGCTGCAGGAATCCCTCTGTACCTGGCCCACGGCGCTACCCAGCTCCAAGGAGCACAGAGGGGCCTCCCCGGGCCTCTCTGGGATGCCGTGGTCTTGTCCTGGCTCTCTCTTCCTTCTGCTGACCTTTCTTCTTCTCTTCCTCGGTTGGTTGTGGCTTGTTTCTGAGCAAGGATGTTGTCCTGGGTCCGCAGTTCTTGCGGTGTCCAGCGTCTGTTGGGTGTTCTCTTCTACAAGGAAGTGAACCCCAGGAGGCTCCGTGGGCTGTTGAGCTGCATGGTGTGACATGTTCAGGTTTGAATGCATCTGACCTGCGCTGCGAGGACCCACAGGAGCCCATTCCTGTCCCGGGTCAGAAACCCAGCTGCTCAGCTATGTGACTTAGCTTCAGTGACTTCAAGCCACCCTGAAAAGACGCAATAGTACTTCACGTCATGTGCTTTTCTGTCCCCACGGACCAACTGAGGCTCAAAGGGAGGGACCCAGCAAGAGTGCAGGAGCCCAGTGAGGCACCTTGTGCCTGTGCCAGCATTGCCCAAATGCTCCAGCGCCCGTGGGGTTCCTCTTGCTGGGCGGTGAAGGCCCGGGCTCTGGTCTCTCGTTGTGAATGCTAATCATGGTTTCTTACATTTGTATTTCACAAATAGTTCGGAAGGAATTTTACAATCATAACCTCATCTCATCCCTTGGTTGCAGCAGCAAGCAGAGACCCTGAACGGATACCCAGGATTTGGAGGCAGCTTTATTTACGTTGATGGGCACTGGTCAGGATCACTGCAGGAGTATCAGGCCCCGATCCCTGGTGGTCTGGGGCTTTTATATGCACAAAGCAGGTGTCCCGGCAAGGCAGCCGGCGGGTCTTCAGGTCAGCTGGCAGGGTGAGCTCGCTGGTTACCAGGGGAGCCTGATACTCAGCAGTTTAGAAGCTTGGTACAGCGGTACAGTCAGGTATGTGGTGTGTTCGGTTATACTCCTGTGGGCACAGAGGTCAAGAAAGGAATTACAGTCATGAAGTGGCTACGGAACGAGGCAGTTTCTAAAGGACAAAGTTTTAAAAGGAGCAGTTTCTCTTGTGACTGGCGTCTTCCTAGCCTCCATTTTCCAGGCGATTTTCCTGTGACCTTGGAAGCTCAGAGCCTGACCAGGGGCTCGGCCACTGGGCTGGTGTCCCTCTCTTGGGCTCCTGCTTCCTTCAGGCTGCCCCTGCTGTCCCTGCCTGTGAGGCTTAGTGCCCTGTCCCGTTCCCGTCCCGCCCCCTTTCTCCTGGCCCCAGCTCACTGAGGTCAGAGCCGTCAGTGGGGTCAGCGGCGATCGCACTTTTGGGGAGCTGTATTTGTCGCTGTCGCTTTCCAGTATGAGCTGCTACTGGGGGCCCTGCTGTTGTCACCCATGTGGCCACTGCAGCGCCAGGTTTGGTGTCTGGACTGTGATACATGCATCATCGATGGACATTGTCCTCAGTGGCCACCTGCAGCTTTCAACCTGGAAAACGACCGCTGGATTAATTGAATTTTTATTTAAGACATTCAAAAAGAAATCTCTTTATGCAGCTTGACCTGTGTCTGCACAGGAGTTACATGTCTGCCCAGAAGAGCAACTGTGTGCCTGGAGGCCCCTGGGCTTGCCGTCTGGGACAGATGAATTTAATTTGTTGTTGTATGACTGTATTCTCTTTCTGTGGTTTTATTAGACCTGCTCCCAAACGGAATAGATTTTTCTATAAAAGTCACACTTCCTTTTTGAGAAGTGTGACACTAATTTTATAGGACAATCTTTGAAAGATTACCTGCCAGTAACCAGAGACGTGGCCAGGCTCACGCCCCGGGTACGGGTCCTTCCAGCCAGCCGGCCACAGTTAGGTCAGGGGGCCGGCGTTTCTGCAGCTTCCAGGAGGGCGCAGGTGATGGTGGCGTGGAGCTTGCTGCTGTGCGACAGGCTGGTCCCTGCTCCATCCCTGGGCTGGGCTCTCTGCCTGTGGATGCGCAATGGACGTCTTCCTCTTTCATTCTCCGTGGCTCAGAGCACAGCGTGTGAAGGTGCAGACCCACTCTTTTTCCTTCCCAGCACTGGGGCTGGAACCCAGGGCCTTGTGCCCACCAGGCGAGCCCACCGCAGCCCCAGCCCTGCTCCTGTTTCTTTAGCTCTGCTCACAGCCGTGAGGCACCAGGCAGCCCTGGCCCGCTTAGTCCTCACTGCGTGCCAGGAGGCTGTGACCCATTGCTGTTATCCTCGTGTTACAGATGAGGAAACCAAGGCACCAAAAAGTTAAGCCTGTTGTCGAGGTCATAGAACTTCTTTTAAAAAGGTTTTTAACTGACACTTAGTAGCTTTACATTTTTATGGGGTTGTAAAGTATAACATCGCAATGTAAAAGAGAACCTTGACTTTATGTAACTGTCTTACATGCTGTGTATGTGTTTTGGCCTGTTAGACTGTTAATCTCAGTTTATGATCACTAACTTGATAAGGACTTGTAAAATAAATCAATGAATCTGATGCTGGCAAGGCGTTTTTTAAAAGAGGGCAGAGGGGAAGGGAAAAAGAGCTGGGATGTGTCCTGTCCAGGTACCAGCTCCCCATAATCATCACATACTGCAAACACGTACTGGTAAAAGTACAAAAAATTTTAAAAGCTTGCGACCTTTGGATACCCAAGTACACTGTGTAGCTGGGAGTGGTGGCCCACATCTATATATCCCAGCACTCAGGAAGCTGAGGCAGGAGAATCCAGGAGTTCAAGGCCAGCCTAAACTGCATAGGGAGATCCTGTCTCAAACCAAAAAACAAAACAAAGCAGATCAAAAAATTTTTAAAAATACAGTGTCAATCAGATCGGAGTACCTGGCCTATTGGTCACTCAGATGCTTCTTTTTTGGTGTTGGGGGCATTAAAATCCCCTCTTCTGGCGTGGCAGAGGGGCATCTCAGAGGAGAGATAGGCAGCAAAGCAGAACAGCAGCATTGTGCCATGGCTGCCGGCCCACGGCCTCCTCCTGCCCTCTCATCCCTTCCGGGCTGCCACAGGGCGGTAGCGCTCACACCCGGGGCGGGGCGTCTTCACCCCAGCGTGGCACACTCTACATCCAGCCACCTCTGAAAGGTCCCGCTTGTCACATCTAAATAGAAGCCAATACACCCATCGTCGTTTAAAGGTTTCTGTCAGTCTGGTAGGTAACCGATGGTTGTTTTCCATTGGCGTTTTTGAACATAGGAAGTTGAGCAATGTTGCCCTGTGACTTGGGTGTTCAGGTCAGTTAGGCTGAGCATAATAGGAGTATTTTTTTCCATCTTTTTAATCAGGTGTTTTATGGTTATTGATTAGGGGCTGGGCTGGTGATCTCAGAGGGCATAGTTTCCACTGTGCCTGCTGCAGCTCTGTGCAGCCCTGTGCCTGCAGAAGGAGCTTCAGGGGGGGTCCTGGTGACATCGAGGAGTGTCACATGTTCCCCATAGGTCGCCGCAGTGGGCATCAGCTGTGGAAGAGCCTGGGCAGCCCCGTGGTGGGGTGGTGGGGTGGCTGCCTCTGTGGAGGGAGGGGATGCTCAGAGGATGCCTCCTGGATCCTCCTTTTTGCCGTAATGTGATAAACGTGTCCCCTGGATTGGGAGGTCTTCGTGTGTTTCTTAGGGAATGTACAAGACTCATGGCCTGGAAACGTTCCCAAACGAGAGCAGAGCTGCTGTGCTGTGCTGTGCTGTGCTGTGCTG
>PVLA01009080.1:0-79931 GCA_004027455.1 Hydrochoerus hydrochaeris
AAGGGAAGAAAAATAAGTGGAGGAAGGAAGGGAGAGAGAGAGAGATTAAAAGATAAAATCCATACTTCTTGTGTACATCAAAAAAAGTAAGGACCTAAGACTAATGGACAATGAATGGGCTCACATAATTATTGTTGTGTAATAAAAACTTACACTCTCACATCATTGTCATCAATGCTATTCATGAGAGCTGTCAGTTACATCTTCAAGCACACATTATTTCCAGGCAAGCTTCCCATCCCAGCAGGAGATGGATCTCCCAGCTCCACATCAAGATATCTAAAATTCAACAATTCCACCCACGTCAGCTTGAGAAAACCTGAGATCAAATGCATCACAAATTTTTCTGTACCTCTCTTTAAAAAGGCAAAAGAATTTGTTTCAATAAAAGTGTATTTTCAAGAACCTATGAAAATAAAAATATTCTTTTATGTAGACTTATATAGATATAGGTATCCTATTAAAATTTTATTCAGCAATTTCTTGACTTACTTTACAAAAGTGAGAGTACATGTTTCAGAAGTGAAATGCAAACTTAGTCTCTAAAATAAAACACATACAACTACCAAAAAAAAAAAAAAAATCCAGGATAAACATTGCTCTTATTTTGATAAAGCAAAAAAGATTTAGTACGTATATCTGCCTCTAACAATTATGAGAGAAGTAAATGGGGTGACAAAAAAAAAGTTATCAAGACAGTAAACAATGCTATTCAATTGAGGCTTTTTGTATGTCCTCAAGGAATTCAACAGAATTTTTTTAAAATAAAGATGAGTTTAGCATTATTATTCTATATACTTTCTTTAACACAAAATACTGTAGAATATCCAAGATGCTAAGAGACAATGTTATTAAAGTTTTCTTTTAAAAGTCTCTTTTTCATATATTTATTTTTTAAGTTTAATTATTTTTCATATACATTTGCAGTACAGAATGATTACATTCATCATGGAGAGCTGCACATGTACATAAGACACCTTAATTCCTTTTATGCCCAGTTTCTCATCTCACTGATTCTACTGTTTTCCCAGTTCATATAAGATTTCAGGGACTATTTCAGTGCAGGAGTAGTGCTAGAGGGAGTAAAGCATTGCACAACTCTAAATGACTAAACAAATTATTCTAAATTTGAAATGTTTACAATAATTGCCTAAAATGTTAAATGTTGATCTATTTTTAAATTATTAACCAAATTTTGAAAAAACTGGTTTATTTTGCACTATGTAAATTATGGAAATATATAATCAAATTGTTTCAATAAGTGTTTATGATCATTGTAAAGAATTTACCAAATGTGCAGTTGCACAGGTGCAAGTTGAGTGTGTCTTATCTAAAGGTCTGGGAATTGATATTTTATATTTCAGACTTTTTTATTTTTAACACACACAGTGAGATATCTTGGGAATGAGACTCAAGTTTAACCATAATCTTTATTTACCATATATATATATATATATATATATATATATATATATATATATGGCAAGATTCCCTGAAGGCAAACTTGTACGATATGCCTGCATTTTTCATCTGTCACAGGTAATCAGGTGTCATATTGACAGTCAAAAATTTTGGATTTTGGAGCATTTAGAATTTCAGATTTTTAGATTAAAGATTTTCTCAGAAGGAAAAAGTAGATTTCCTTCAATATAAGAATCAGAGTTTCAGAGAGACAATATCATCATACTGTTGCAGGCAGCTGAGTTACTAAAAAAACAAGCAGTCAGACAGGGCTGGTTCTAAATGTAGCCAATACAGATACCTTACAACTGTGGGGGAGACAGACAAGTCCTGCTGTGGACCAGGCCTCAAGACAAAAGAGCAAACAAATACACACATATCCTGAGGATTGGCATTCTAAATAGTTCCCTATCACCCTGAGGAAGCCTGGAGCCACCATCCCATCCCCCTTGGGAAGAGTCACTGCTCCTTAAGAACGCCTGCTTTCTATGTGATTGGCTTCCCCATTTGTCCCTAATGTAATCAATTTTACCTGAACTATTAATCTTATTGGCTAACCATAGTTCTGTCTCACCTTATGCCCAACTGCCTTGTGAGTTCCTGGTTTCTCTATAAAAGTCCCTGGAAAAGACAGAGTCCTTGGTAACCGGCTCCGGACCCTCTGTCTCTCTTCAGACAGAAGCTTTTCTTTCTCTCAATAAATATATTCTACTCTTAACCTCCGTTGTTCCTAAAATTCATTCTTCGATTTTAGAGAACACGAACTCGCAGGCATAGTAGGTCGGGAGTTTCATGCCCCTATACCAATATCAAGATATCTTTCTGTGTCATTCCTGTTTTCCTCCTTCCACCTGTAATCTAAATGCTGTCAGAATCCTTCGGAACTATTTCTGTTTTCAGGGTATATACATTCATGCTAGATACTTAAACTAATTAGAACCCCTTTTATTTTAGTTTTATCATTCTGTTAAATATCACGTTTCACATCTACAAAATATTCATTAGAATGGAATACCTTCAAAAACACAGTCTCTCTTAGTACACACTGAGAAGCTCATCTATCTTCTTGGGCAACAAGGTTACAAAATTGCTTACATTAATGTAAATAAGTGTGCATTTACATAGTTCAGAGAAGAGCTGTGCTACGTCCCCCCGGAGACTCATGTGGAGTTGGTGGGGAGCTTTGAAGGTGGTAGGATCAGGGTACGTGATGTTGATTAAGGCGATGATGTTGAGGTTAAGAGAATCCCACCCCAGGTATGGGTGGAAACGTTCAAAGGGTAGTGGTTTGGACAGAAAAGAGGAACAGAAGGAAACAGGCTGCTGCTTCTGTTGAGAGGCTGTTTACTGTCATCTGCTCACCATTCACTCTTTTTCCACCGTAATGCCCTCTGCTATGCCATCTTGTCTTAATGCCAGCCAACTACAAACTGAAACCTCTACAAATCTGTGAGCTACAATAAACCTTCCCTCATTTAACTGGATGTTGGGTGTTTTGTCTTGAAAAACAAGCAATTACAAAAGTAACAGAGACAAGCCAGTTCAAATTCGGAATTTGAACTCAAACAATAAAACAAAATAGAAACAAACTAAAACATACTTTTTCAATCCATGTGAACAATATTTCCAACAAGATAGTTACAAGATTAACCAAAAAATTCATATGCAAACAGAGCTTCTGAATTGTTCAACTCTTTTCCCCGAAGATATGGAAAGTATATATTTAAAATTTGGTTATTTTATCCACTACATATAATCAAATAATATATGAAAATCAGAAGCAAGTGACTTCTTCTGGAATGACATAAACTTGTTTCATCACTAATCATTTAGTGCCCTGGAAATTCTGTCTCCTGAGCTGCTTGGAGTAATAGAGAAATAATTTATAGGGGCAGAGACCTTTGCCTCAAAAGAGGTAATGTCCAAAATATAAACACAAAAAATACACTAATTATTTCAATCCAATGAACATCATGACTATAGTATTTTTATATAGGTATTCAGAGCTGGATATAGTAATGGAACTCTGAGCAGCAGTGATTTCATTTAATAAATTTTATGTGAAGTAACAACTGTGTCCATCATTACTTCACGATTGCTGTACTCATGAATTTCTCATATATGGGGTAAACACAATAAACACATAGAAAAATAAATAGCAGTATATCAAATCCTATTCTGAGGAAGATAAATGCAATAATACAACAGGAACACTTTACTGTGTTGCCTTGGTTCACGAATTTAATTTGTTCTACAGTTTGGGAAATTATGTCTTTGTTGGTGTTTGTGTGGGAAACATGGCCGTGGTTGTATTTGTCACCCAATGTAGAGTTCGTAAACAAAGACATAATTTTGCCAAATGCTTCTGTTTGAAAAACAAATTGTTTACAAACAAGAGCATTAGTGAACTGAGGTACCACCACTTATGTAATATAGTATTACTGAGAAATGTTATGAAGATGATAATTTTATAAATCCATTAAAGATGGCAGAAAGAGAATGCTTCTCAAAGTAAGTGGCACCACAAAAGATAAGAAATTTTGGAGAACATTTGGAACATAGGTTTTTAAATTTTGGTTTCATCTAAGTGAGAAAGAGAACTCTTAAGCTTTGTATAAAAATTCAGTTGTTGAGACCCTATTATCTCTAGTTTACGTTTTAACAATCTCATGATAAGATGAAAAAGAGAAGCTAAATTTATATTAGAAATAATATAATCAGTATCATTTTTTGAATTAACACATTGCCATTTTTAACACTATCCATACAAAGACGGGATAAAATGGAGAGGTGTAACTGAAAGAAGGCTGGAAGAAAATAGCAAATCATTCGTCTGTCACCCATGCTAATCTGATTTTTATTTTAAAATATAAATCAAGCACTTAATTTCTGCTTAGATCTGTTGTCTCTGTATAGGAAATTCAGACATAAGTGAGAAGCTCATGTCTCCTGGACAGTAAACTGGGTAACTTGTGAAACTGTTTTTAATTTTAATTTTCAGATTATGAAGCTAGCACTTGGCACGCTGAAGCAGCAATAAGCAACAACTCCATGACCATAATAATTAAATTCAGTTCCCAAAACTCGTACATTCCTCATGGGGAGAATTTATATTCCAGAAGTGGTAAATCACATTGGAGCCACTATAAGCTAAGGGTTGATCTTGTTAAGTTTAATACTACAGTTGTCTGCTGTTGGATCAGACAGTGAATGGAACACAGGAGGCTAAATGCAGTCCTAGATTTATATGCTAAACTACAATCACAGTGTGGCCATGATCAGTGTCCTGGGACAAATTACTTAGCCTCTCTCTGCCCCACTTTCCTCCACTCTTCAATAAAAGTTACATCAACTCATATGAGGACAACTGGAGAATCAGAAAGTAGGTTGTTAAAGTGCGGTCTTCATTTTATATAGTAAAAATGTTGTTTTTAAAATTTATCTGCCACACTGTAGCTAGTTTGTTTGAATGCTGTACAGGTATTTTCCCTGAAATTAATTTTAAGAGACATAAGAAAAATACAATTTTTGAACCAAAACAATTCAGGTGTCCAAATTATGTGGTGTGAACTTTACACACCAAAAGGCATTTAGATTTCTGCTCCAAGAAAATGAGTCTCTAAACAGCTACTAATGTTGAAAGAAATTGAAAACAGTACAGTAAATTCTACTTACTATGACAATTGAAACTTTTAAAAATCCATAGTACTTACTGTGCAAAGGCACATTTAAACATAACAGTAATGAAAGTTTGCTATTTAAGAAAAATATTCATTTGATATGGATTATTTTTTCCATTAAGTTTATGGAAAAATGCCTTAGTCAGGTTTGTAGCATGGGAAAATGCTTTTTTTTGTTAAAGGCCTCACACTGAATTTCAAGGATGATAGAAGATATCAAAGTCAAATGGACAGTCTCTTAGGATGGGAAATAGAAGAGGATTCTAGCCAACCTTGAGGGAAAGAGGAGCTTGAATCGGCATCAAAGGGGGTGCTTATTCCCAGAAAATAAAAGTTTTATTAAAATGTGGACAATTGGGAGGGATGAAGAGAGGGAAAATGGACTTGAAATGAATTAAGATGTGCTCTGTGCATGCCCCAGCTCCTTACAATCATTGTGTTCTACAAACATATGCTAAAAAAAAAAATTAAAAAATAATAAAAATGTGGACTTTTGAAAACAAATGTTTATTGACTCAGGAGTCACTTCAGCTTATTTTATCTACCTCATATACATTAAAGTTAAACATTTTCACATAGGGATGATTTATTTGGCCTGTAAGTAGATAAAAAGTCAACCACAATTCTCATTATTTATTTAGGTAAGAACTCAGATTGATGCTCTAGAATAATCCAATTCTTAGATTTACTCTTGAAAAGGAATAGAAAAAATGGAGCCATTAAAACCATTTGGAAGGAGGCTGAAAAGTGTTTTGCCTACTCAGAAGTTATCAGCTCCAAGGTCCAGATCAACAAAGACTCTGAGATTGCAGGCATGAGACTCCTCTTGGCAAGTATTTCTGTGTGTGTGGCAGTAGGGGAGAAAGAAAATCATTTATGAAAAAAAAAAGTTAGAAACTCAGCAGGAGAGCTTTGCCCTTACAAGCAAAAAGCCCCACACTGCTTAAAACAGTAATGATCCACTGGCAAACATGCTTGAAGAACAATAGTAAGAGAATCCAAAAAAGAGTAAAGGGATGCCAGATTATACTCTTACACAGAGAAGAAAAAACTTGAGTCAAGGATGATAGAGTTTGACTTTTATAATCCTTGTGATGAATTGGAAAACATCACGTCTTAGCAAAGAAATCTTGCACATAAAATTCAAAACACTATTGAAAGCCATTTTTGTACTTTGAAAATTTTAACTATATTTTACCAAATTAATACACATTGATGGTAGTGAACTCAGGAAATTTGTTCTGTTTTGTATTATTTCACTTTTGATGATGAATGTGGCGATTCATGATGATGAGTATTAACATAATGTGTACTACTTTAAATAAATTACACACTGTTGAATATGTAGGGATCAACACATTTTAGCAAAAGAATTTATGTATTTATTTATCTTTTGCATTGTTGAGGGACTCGATCCAGGAACTTAAAACTGCCCTCCATTTTCATCCACATTTTTGTTCTTTAATTTTCTGACATGGTCTCACTCAGATTTTAAGTTACCCAGTCTGCACTCTAACTTGTGATACTTCTGTCTCAGCCTCCCAGAGTATTTAGATTACCAGTGGGCATCACCGTTTCCTGTTGCAAAATTTCTGCATAGAATTAATAAATGTTGACTAGACAATGAGGAAAAATGCAAGGCCAATAATTAGGGTTTAACTCTCTTGAATCATTGAGATATTTTTTAAAAAAATAATGATATGTGCAACTTTTGAAATAACAATTCAAACTAAGTGAAACAATGCATACCAGTCCAGCATACAAAGATACGAAGGAAGTAGTAAAAACCTACATAGTCAGAATGGAGCATAATGACTGCAGGCAGACCTCTCCATCAGAGCTGGATACATGGCCAGGAGATACACCTGTGCTGTGAGAACAACCTGTCTTCACATCACAAGCCGAAGAGAAAGGTGGTGCTACTTTTTCCTTTTGTTTTCTGTGCCACAATCTCCTTTCTGTGTAGGTGTCAAGAAACTAGGAAAAGATCAACTGACTGTTCTCATTAGCAGAGGTGTCTTTCAGAGGGTGTTGGTGCTGCACTATTTTTCTGTTGCTTTATGATTGCATCTTGTCTTAGCTTAGAATAATATTATAAAACCCTGTAGTTATAATCATTTCAGTACCAAATAAAGAGTTAGGTACATGGAAACTGACAAAGAGGGACAGAAGTGCAGTGCAGGGTTATGGATTGCAGACTCCCTATCAGACCTTATCCTGGAGGCTTTATGGTAGACTTCTGCTGAAATAGAATTGATTTTCTTTACATTAGAAAAGAGGTCACTGGGGCTGGAGATTTAGCGCAGCGGCATAAGCACTTGCCTTGCAAGTGAGTGGCCGTGAGTTCAATCCCCGGTACCAATAAAAAAAAAAAAAGAAAGAAAGACAGAAAAGAAAAGAGGTCACTTTGGGAGTCATTACACTGCCACTTAGCACATTATTATTTCATTCATGGGCTTTACTAAATGACTCAATAAATATTTGTTGACTGGTTGGATGCATGTATACAGAAAAATATAATTCAGGGAATTGGAGTGGAATTGCATTTGATTTAAAATATATCATAAAATCATAGTTTTTTTTTTAAATTTCTGAATTAGAAAAGCTATAACTTCCTAGAACAGATGATATCGCAGGGCTGGTACAGTGGGTTTTCAGATAATAATCTTTGAAACACATGTCTAACTCTAAAATGCACTGTCAGCCCTGGTGCTGATTTTTTAGTACTCTAAGTTAAGACTTTTTGAAACCACATTAAATTCATGAAAATTATCACTGTGTCTCCAGCTCTGTTGACACTGTCTCAGCTTTTAAAGTAAGTGTAGCAAAATCTCAAATAGTCGTACTGATATTTACATTCTATAGTCTATTTTTGTTAACACATAAAACCATTATTCTTCTCATTCTTTTCACGTGAATCTATTGTTGTTCATCCACATGTTTCAGGATTTCTTTGGGTCATTCCAAGATGATTTTACATATTTCTAGTCTCTCCATTATTTTTGCTTCTATTTTTTGGGTTAAAGAAACATATTCCACAAATATTACCATCAAGCTTATTCGTATATTAAACAAAACTTACTTTAGTACCTTCTACTAACAATGCCCTATTTTAGAAGCTATGAATAGAACAGTGAAGCCAATAAATAAAATTTCTTCTCACTCTGATAGAAAGACTGAACAAAAACAAATACAGTATTTGATATATGAAATATTTCATTTGGTAAATGAAACAGTATTTCAAATTTTTCACTTGGTGAATGAAAAATTAAAGAGGAGCTAAGTAATGAAAAGGAAGCAGATAGTGAAAATGAGTTTCAATTCAAATGGGATAGCCAGATGAGGACTCCTCAAAACCCCAAATTTTTGAGTAAGATGCTAGAGGGCCATGCATCTAGTGGATTATGTGCATTCCACCTGGGGGACAATCATGATCTGGAAGCAGATGGGACTGCAGCAAAGAGATTAATGTCACAGTGAGATGAGATAATTGAGTGGTATCCCATGGTGCACGGTACTGGAAAATTGTACTTTAATATCATTTTCTATAACTACCTCAAATAAAATAGTGTAGAATTCCTTTATGTCTTCTTTTCCCCTTTCCCTTGTCTCTTTTACCTTCATAGTTGTTTACCTAGTATTAAACATTCATGTGCTTGTTTTACTGCTACTTCCAGTAGAATTAAAGTTATACAAGAGCGATTTAGGGTTTTTCATGCTATAACTCCCTCAATTGAACAACTAGGTACTCAATAGAATTTATTGAACAAACAGTTATTTTATAGCTCCTACTTTTATAGCTCTTGTTTTCCTAAAATAATGTGTATGATAAGTAAATAAAATTGAATAAGTAGGAAAGACCATATAGATCAAAATGCAAAGCACTATAAATTGTACCTGGCATACTGGCACATGCCTATAGAATCAGCACTTGAAAGGCTGAAGCAGGAGGATTGCTGTGTATTTTAGGTCATCTTGGGCTACACAGCAAGACCCTGTCACAAAAGCAAAGCAAAGCAAAGCAAAGCAAACCAAACCAAACCAAACCAAACCAAACCAAGCCAGAATAGAAAGAAAAGAAAAGAAAGAAAGAAAATATAACTCCTACTAATGCAAAATGTTTTTCATACATTCCGTAGGTATTCAATAAGAACTGATTGAATTAATTTTTCACTTCTCTTTTTTTGATGAGGTGTATCTTCTTCAATAAATACATAAGGTGCGGTGGTCAGAGGATGGAATTCATCACCTCTTACATTTGAACAATCTTTGTATTTCATATTATTTGTATCACTTATCAATTTGTATTTTTTTCAGAACTGTTCTTTATATGAGGGTGAACTCACCAAAATTTACTTGATAATAAGAGACTATATATGGTTCTTGTGTAAAACCAGGATGATTTCACAGATATTATTAAAAAGAAACTTCTTTAAATATTCTTCACTCAGTGAGATGGGTTATTATATTAAAAAGTATAAAACCAAATGGTTTAAACATTATTTATCCCATTAAGTTTACTTTATTAAAACTATGAAATCACTGTTTTTATGAAGACTGTTAAAATAGAGAAGAATAACGGCTGGGTAAACCAAGCCATGGTATTTCCATTTGGTCATACATTTTGCTACACTGGATGAGAAACGAGGCACATTCTTCAGATTTTTCAATGTGCAAGTTGTTTTCTGATTGCACTTTATAAAATTGTATATTTTAAGAATAAATTTTTTTTCAGGTACTTAGACATCCTTTCTAGTACATAATGCTTACTTCTGATTTCTCGTACTTAATGATTGTGGAGTCCTTGCTCATTGACAACTCAATGACCCCTGTAGAGTGCAGTAAAATGGTTAAAAAGTACCCTTCTCCAAACCAAGCAGCAGTACAGAGACTGAGAAAGTTTTAGTAGTTGGATGCCTATTAAATAAAATTATTTAAACCATGTCTATTACTCTTCTGAGAATAACTAAAAAGATAAATTATCTATATGGTCTTTCCTACTTATTCAATTTTATTTACTTACCATACACATTATTTTAGGAAAAGCAGATTGGAATAACCATAAAATAAATTGAAATAAATTTACCTTATTTAAAACATTTAAATGTCTGAAAGCAAAAAATCTATAAATATTATTTTCAAAATTGGAAAGTGAAAAAATTACATGTTAAAATTTTTTGAACTATTTTATTGATTTAATGAGTCATAAGCACTTTCTCACTAGATTAATTTTGTGATTCCATAGTAAGGTGAAAGGTAAATGTATGTTCTAGTACAATTTATAGTGATTTGCATTTTAAGAGAACTTTTCTCATTCCTCCTAGATATCTTACTTAATAGCAAGGTTATTTTTTATATTACTAGACTGAAAGAAAAAAATCTTCCTATTTAATCTGAAAATGAAGCACACTTAAGTAATTTATTTTGAAATTATACTCACTCAAGTTGTTTCTATAACAAAATGAAAAAGAATGCTTATCAGTACTGCTCCTTGTAACATTAAATTTTCTTTCTTTCAAGAAGAGACTCAATTTGCTAATGCCATTAACACCAGAGTTTCATATAAGATTATCATGTGCCAGGTGTCAATGCCCACAAGCACCATCTACTCATTAACTAACCCAGAGAAGAAAGTATTATTACCCCCCATTTTCATTTTGTCGAGACAGGATCTTTCCTTGTCAACCAGCCTAGCTTCAGACTTGGACTCTTCCTGCCTCAGTCTTCCAGGTATGAGAATTATAGGCCTGCATTACCACATCTACCCTATTGCTATTTTTATTGAAAAAAATGAGACCTGGAAAGATTAAAAAAAAATCTCTCCAAGAGCCTGCAGAAGAAGGGCTTGTGGAGGAAAAGATATAAGAACTTCTTGTTTTTCTGAACTCATTTTCTCAGCCAAAACCTTCATAGCCCATTGGCCAAGAACTAAGCAAGTCTTTCACTGAGATTGTTTCCTTAGCTCATTAACATCACTCAACAAAATCTGGAATCATGAATATCCTTCTGGCAATTAAATATTACATACTCTAAATGAGTTAACACATTTAGTGTCCCACAAATGAATTAAAACTGATTTTTTGCTGAAGTTTGTAGGCTCATGAGAGCATTCTGATGTTTTCATATCTTCAACTGTAATACACTATTTCCTCTATTAATATGTTTAGTTACCTACCACAGGTAAACATTGTAAATACAACTGTATATATTACATTTTTTCTAACATTCAGGAGAGACAGGTCTAGTATCCATAAGCAAATATACAAATGAGCATAATTTCTTCTTCCTAAAATGTAAGATTTGTGCTACTAGTGAAACAGGATAACAGGGTGTGTTGCACAAATTCTGGGGAAATATTAATTACAGAATCCCAGGAAACATGTGCAGAATAGTTTCTTAAGCACTGTTCTTGGACTTTTAGAGAACTTGAGCAGATTTTCAAAAGGACAGCCAAAATTTCATGCCAGCCTGAGAAAAAGGAAATGCAAGAGGGTACTGTGGTGGTTACTTCTGGATCCTTTCATAGTACCCCACTAAAGTCCAGTAGACTTGGTCCCAAACTCACTCTGTCTGTTTCTTCTTCTACCCTGCTACTATTTTCATTAGTTGTGACAAGTTTTTTGCTAGCACAGAAAGACCCTGAAAATCACTTCCAAAAGAAGACTCTAGTACCCCAAAACTTGGAAACACTAGTATTATGGAAATTATATTAAATTGCACGTGTAAAGACTTCCAATGTTAAATTAGTGTGACAGGAAGAAATTTTGATTCCCATACAGATGTCTATTCCCGTTCATATTAGCTTCCAAGATTTCTTAGCATTTCACATTGAAAAATCTTTTCAAGATAGTATACTACCAATTTTTCCTCCTTTTCCAAAACCTTCCCACACACAAAAAAGCTATATGTTAGAGAAGTTTCCAGCCAAAGGTATCATCCTAGTTGGAATGCAATAACATTTTAATTTTCATTTTGTTTATTTTTGATGTTACTCAATGAAGGGTGATGAACACTGATAACTATTTGATCAAACATAAGTGAGAATATCAAATGAATTTCAGAAGTTTACACGTGGATTTTAGTAATGGAGAAATGACAAAGGACTGATGACCAAAAGTACTCACATTCAGCTATCCATTGACTCAACCAGGTGTTAAATTACTCAAAGCCCTGGTTCTATGTGGACCTTTCCTTAGGTCCACACCCAGGCACTCAGTTTTGGCTGGAAAACAAAGGAATTTTTCTAGTTCCCACCAGTTTTCTGCATTCTGGTCTGTTTCACAGTACATACTCTGTCTTGATTATTTCTCTGTCACTTACCCAACGCTGCTTCCTGAATCTAACTACTGGGTACAATACAATCTCAGATTTTTCTTTGGCTATATGACTTGATAATACCAGAATTTCTTCTAAAGTTTCAGCTCAATATATATAGTATGCATATATATAGAGTTCTTCAAAAATGTATACATACTTTAAGAAAAGAAAAACAGTATGATTTTTTTTTTCAACAGATGGTGCTATTCTCATATAGGGAATCCTAGAGGATGTTGTATCATAGAAAACCGACTGTACTTCTGGCCCTTAGAGAAGCAATTGAAAGGGTATGTTCAGCAGTCTGAATGATCAAGGTTTCCCAAGCAGCATTTTACTATACTAATAAGTGTCTAGAAGGTGGCGGTCACCACTCCAAAAACTGCTTGTAATTGTAGCAGCCAAAGGTACTCTTGTGATGTTTCATTACACTTAATATAAAGATATTCATACAAATTTTCTTTTTCTGAAATGTGTATACATTTTTTGGCATTGTCTGGTATATATAATTGGCACCACTCAAACCAAAATATAATTAATTAGAGTTGAGGATATCATGTGTGAGTGTTAAAATAAATCATGAATTCTAGAGGACACTATGAGGTCAATTTCAGGATGTTTATTAGTGAATAAGGAGGGAGATCATTTGGATTCCTAACAAAGTTCTTAAAAATAATTCAGTAATAAACATGAATAAAATGTGGATTAATTCACTCCTTAAAGAAAAATACTGGTTGTTAAGGGCCTAGAATACTTGCTAAGACTTTTTTTCTCTGAATACAAATGGAATATGGAAAATTTAAGCCTTTTTTTTTTTTTTTTTTTTGCAGTACCAGGGATTGAACTCATGACCTCGCACTTGCCAGGCAGGTGCTTATGCCACTGAGCTAAATCCCCAGCCCATGAACAATATCTTGTACATGAATTTATCACTAATTTTCATGGTTACATCTATGAATTTTTTGCCATGGAACACTCTTCCTACTCTATGATTTAAGATCTAAGATACATGAATTCATTTTGAGGAAGTTGTCAGGATACAATATATACAATTAAATTATCTGTTCCTTTATCCCTCTAGCAATATCATTACTAACATGTAACAAGATCACAGTACATTTTATATAATTAATTTTAGTTTCCAACAACAGGAAGAGCAAGCAAATCCTTAGAACTTAGGCCAGCCCATCATTTTTTACTTATAGTCTATCAGCTAAACTGTCAACAATCAATGTTATCAAATTCATTACGAATATGGAATACGTAAATGAGTCACCTCAGCAAGATACAATAGAATAAATGTGTTAAAATGTTTATTTAGGAAATACCAACTAGAATGGCACAAGCATGCAAATTCATAGATTCACACAGCCCTTTTATCACCAGGGAATTCAGTTCTTTTTTGCTATTCTATATTGAAGCAATGACCCATGTCTTAACTTCTCATCATGCATGGTGTCTTACATATTTTTTTCCTGAATAAAATGAAATAAGTTTAGATCTTTGAATCTGGTAGATACTTTCTAATTCATTACATAATGTGTGCCCTCAGTACAATTATCTTACATGACTTTGCCTCATTATTCCAGTTTTAATTTGGCATATGATAATTAACTTTTAAGGTTATATAACCTAAAAAAAAAGAATCTGATGCTGGAAAAATAAAAAGGGATGAAGGGAAAAGAAAAGAAAAGATTTGAAATATATTATGTACATGTACTAACTTCTCACAGTGAGTACAATCATTATGTACTGCAAATATTCTAATAAAAGTTTAAAAAAATAAATGCTAAAAAAATACAGTTAGTAACATTTTTGGAGCATCACATCAAATACGGCAATACTAGACTATGCACATTGGTGAAACAGTGGATTTCTGACAAGTGCTTATTTAATGTTTCCACATCCTAGATCTTCAATTTTGCTGAAGTGTCCTACTATTCTCTGTTTTGAGGCAGTGTGATCAATGAGGATTCTGGGTCAACAACAGTAGTTGACACTTGGGAAGTGACATATGGTATAATAATAAGTACATGGATTTTTATATCCATTGGCATCACAATACTTTTACCTTGATTTTTTTTTTCTTGTATGTGAACATCCAAAAATCACTGAATTTTTCCTGAATCTATGCAGATATGCCAGGTGGTGCCATAGCTTTAAATTGCTACTTTTGTTCTACTGAGTACTCTGCCTGCTGAAATGATTTAAAGAGGAGTTAATCCTGAGTAGGAAGCACTACGGTTCTGTTAGGGTGGTAGTTCACTTATGCATTATTGCTACCTAACAAGAGGTAAGTGTCATGAAAGGTCCTGTAAAAAGACTGGCCTAATAAATAGCAAACACAGAACACTCAGTTAAACTGTCAAAGTGAAAGACAAGAGCAGCCAAATAGTAAAGTGGATGAAAATTAGGGTAAGACCATGCAGGGAAATTCTTGTTAAAAATAGAAATGTTGGGCAGGGATTTAGCTCAGTGGCACAAGTGCTTGCTTGGCAAGCACAAGGTCATGAGTTCAATCCCTGGTTTAAAAATTTTGGGAAAAAATGTCGGTAAATAATTATCTCTTTATGTTTCAAAATAATTCAGATGAAACATGCTTTAAACAACCTATAGGAACTGCCCAGCACAATGTTAGCAAATTGGTACCTCGTGTTTTTCATTTTGATCAGTTTCTTGTAACTGCTTGGAGAAAGGGATGGGAAGGGCTTCATTCCTCCCAGGTTCCAGGGGAAGGAGCATCATGACTAATTCAGGTATAGGAGGCTGTTCATTTAGGAATCACTTGCCTATATTTGCCATCCCTTTTCTCTTTGAAAGAAGTAAATAGAAAACTTAACTGCCAGTGTAATAGAAAACAACTTCTTGAGAACCATGTGGACTGTACCACATAGGCACATATACTTTGTGAGGTACACTTCTTTGAAGTAGTAGAATATCAAGGCCAGGCAGTGCGGTATCTCATGCTTTTTTTGGGTTTTTTTGTTTTGTTTTGTTTTGTTTTGTTTTGTTTTGTTTTGTTTTTTACTTTTTTAGTCATACTGCTTTGTGTGCATTACTGACAGCCATACCAGAGTCAAAGTCTGAAATTAACTTCCAAATCCCACAGGATGAGGCAATCCCTCATGGAAATGATACAGAGCGAACTGCACTAGTTGGTTCAGAGTCACAACCCAGTGAGGATGTTTTGCATGAAGTTGCCTCACAGGCCAGATTGCTTCACCAGAGTTACTACTCCTCACACAAGATGAAAAGGAAAACAGTCCCTACAGCCATGGAAGCTATTACAGCTAAGCACTTTGAAAATTGTTGAGGACACAGAGATAAATAAAAGAAATACAATAAACAAATCAGTAAACAAAAGGCAAAAGTGAAGTGTACTTCCTCCCAAGAAAACACGGTATTGATAATTTTCAAATATGTAATTGGAAGTAAAATGTGTATATTGATATATGTTCACTCACTCATTGTAAATACAATTTGTGAAGTCTGACAATTCAGATAAAACTCTTTAAGCTAATTAAATTCTTTAAATTATAAAAAAGATTTCAAAAATCTGTTTGACTGGTTTTTAGTCATTCAAGTAAAATATTTAATAAACATGCCTATTGAAAATATGTACTGTTTCATTACTACCGAGTTGTCTGATTTCTTCTAAAAATATATATGGCAGAAGACATGTAACAAATTAATAAACAGCTTAGTTATTTTTTCATCAAATTACTTTAGCCTTCTCTTTCAAAAACTGTATTTTTATAGAATGGAGTTAAATTGGTTATAAAGAAAGATAAATTCGAGACATATATAGAGAAATGGATGCACCTTGAGACCATACCTATAAGTGTAATAAATCAGGCTTGCCCGTATAGACACTGTATTGTCTTCCTACTGTAAGAATCTGGAAAAGTTATTAAGATCCAAAATGTACAATAGATGCTGAGACATGGGAAGAAACTGTTCAAAGAGAAAGAGAAACTGGGATGGCAAAAAGGGGAAAAGAAGGGAAAAGGAAAAACAAGTAACTATCTTCAAAATAGTGAAGATAGTTACACTACTCATTCCGTTAGTTCATTGAAAAGAAAGGTTTGTGCCTGTATTGTTTGATCAATTTTTTTTTTTTTTTTTTGTACCAGGGATCGAACTCACAACTGCCGCTTGCAAAGCAGGCACTTATGCCGCTGATCTAAATCCCCAGGCCTGATTTTTTTTTTTTTGTGATCAGTTTTTCATAACTATATCTTGTAATCAGACCAACAAATTTGAAGATAATAATATGAATGTATTAATCAATGTTTATCTCCTACTATCTTGTTTTCAAATATTGTGCATTATTTTATTTTATTTTTCTCTAAAATAAAAGAAAACTGTGTTTTCCTTTTTGAGGTATGCAATTGGGTAAGATTTTCTAGTAATTTGTCTAACAGCAAAGTACTCGGTGTAACGCTGAATTTTTTTTGTGGGCGGGCATGATCGCAGTAGGGATAAAAGAAGGTAAAGTCCCATTCCTGTTCTTAAGGCATTCATAGTTTCCTTAACTATCTGAATGTGAGTGGTGGATTTAGGCAATGAATACCACAGACCGTGAAGATTTAAATTGCAAACGTGAGAATTATGTATCATTCATTGCTCAACAGAGAGAGGGAGATGGGTTAGAAGTGAGCATCGGAAGACAGATGTTACATGAACAGATCACGGTCTGATTCCTCCGGGGCAGCAGGCTTGGCAGCAAGAGAAAGTCAAGGACAGTGGAAAGTGCAAGTGACTACTGAGTCCTAAGTGGACTGAGAATTACTCTGAATTTATTCTCATGACATGGTTCTGGGTTAGAACTTGGAAGGCTTATGATAGGTTAAAGGTTTTTAATTTACAGTAAAAGTAAAATCAAGTAAATATAAGAAGCTTGTAAGAAACAGCTCATGGCCAGATAAATATTATTGGCATATTGTGAATATTAATATAAAAATGACGTGTAGAGATAGATGAGGAATCAGACACGAGGAGACAAAGTAATATTTGAAGATTAGATGATGATAATTTGATTTTGAAAAAAAAATATGAAAAGTAAAAATAAAAGAGTTGTGGATACTTTAGTGCCAAAATAAAGCTAAATCTAATTTTTGGTTCAATCATATAGAATTTCATAACTGAGAAAAAAAGCAGGGAGAATGACAGGCAAGATAGTAACTACATATTTTGTAACAGGCAAGAAATGTAACTGCATATATAAGATTCTTTTTCCCATCATATTAACTTTAAAATAATTAGTATTACAAAAGTTTCCACATAATGATACAGATTAAGTGATGTAAGGAAATTTAAAGTTGTTTAATAAGCAAATTATAAGACTTTCTGTAATCAGCATGTTTTCATAAATCTTAATTTCAGGTATTTTCTAAGACACCAGGTAAGGGAAATAGAACTATTGAAATTCACTCAATTCACTTTGCAAAGATGTTTAAAAGTCACAGGATAAATTTGAAAGTACTCTGAAGATGTCACTACAAAACTGGTCCCTCAATTTAGACAAATTTTATGAAAAATATTAGCTTTTATTATCATGACAACAAAGCATCACTAAAATTTAACTTTTGGATTTACTGTATATTTAGAAATATTCTTGTTTATATAATTATTTTCATCTATCAAAAATAAGCTTCAGAACATTTATTTTTATATATTTTCTAGTCAGTTGCTTCCCTCAGCAATAGCCCTGTGAATATGTACCAAAATTTATTGAGGAAAAAAGCTTCATAATATTTATTTCTACTTTCAACCCTGGAAAAGATTGGTTGTTGTATCTAGACTCTTTTTGCTGTTGTTTTGTTACGAAGAGCTACAGGATTACTTTAATATGTTTTTATGTCATATTATTCAGATTGCATTCCCCAAAATATGAAAATATTAATAATTTTTGGAGAGGAGAAGTGGCATCAATGCAAAAATAAACTTATTAAAATATTTTAGTACCCTTTAAAGTTTTGCTTTCAACATGCAAATGTTCTTTTTAAAAAAATCCATCAGGTAGTTTCACTAACTTAGAAATACAATAATTGAAATTAATGTTACAAGATTAGTTTAAATTTTGCAAAAGAAGTGCATATATTTGATATTCAAAAATAATTACATACTGTAGACAATAAATAAGGTGTCTCATTGAAAAGAAAGAGAAGTGTTGGTGAGATTGCCAATTCTATATTACAGTAAGACATGAGTATCCCAATAAGATAATTTGAATCATTTTCAGTTTGTTATGCAGTGATCACATGATGGTTTTTATTTAATTTTCTCAGATAAAGTATAAATCTTAAATAAATCTCCATAAATGCAAAGAGGTGAAAAGTATAGTTATTTAATGAGGTGCTTCAGAATGTCTAATTATTGTGATCAAAATGGCATATTTATATGGATGATGATATTTGTATTAGAAAATATTTTGTATCACTTTAATCTTCTTTAAATATTTATGGTTTAAACATATTGCATACTATTTTTAAATAAATTATAATTTTATTTTTTTCGGTTTTTGTGAGAGCCAATTACCTCGAATCTTACTAAAGTAGGAGATAACTAAAAAGGACACTTGACGGCTGAATAAAATTATTTGAGGGTAGGGATCACCTATTTAACATGCAAATTATGTCACATTACTTAATTGTATATGCAAATAAGTTCATTAAAATCTATAGTTTATAACATCAAATTGTTTCCAAAATCTCATGCCTACTTTTAAGAGAATAAACCAAACTACACTTCAATTATTTTTACTCATTTATTTTGTAACAGAGAGCAAGTCTCAAAGTTAGGCATTAGCATTTAAAACCAAATATGTGCAATTTGCAATTTGTTTTTTGTTTATATATTATATACATTTACTTTATTACCTACTAAAATTTTTTAAATTGCTGTGATGATAGGTTTCAAAACAAACATTAGCAGAGCATATAGTTAATTTCTAATGCCATGGCTTTTGCTTTTTCAGATTCCTAGTGCTTTCGAATTTTAAAAAATTTTGTGGAAGATGAATGCTTTGTGAAGCAAAAATAAATGGCAGTAAGTTTATAAAAGAACAATCTATAGAACAACAGAAAATTTTATAGGATAGATGTACTGACTATTTTGAAATTACCTACATTCTTATTAAAGTTAAAAAACAACCACACATAAGGAAGAAGAAACAATCTGTGCTCAATTTATAAAGCCAGAATTTTTTAAAATATTAATCAGGCAGTGCCACAGGTACAGTTGCCCAAAGGAGGTCCTTCAGTAATTAGCATCATGCCTACATCTTGCTTATATTTTTATTAGTTTTTAACTGTGCATGTCATTTTAATTAGCCGCAAAAGTGACAGTTCATAGCAGTACATTTTAGATTTTGTAGACAGAAATAGAATATATGCCCTCAATCTCATAGTAAGCAAATCTTATATTTTGTCTCTAATTTATCAATTTATTAATGTCTTAGGTCCTTGATATTTAAATGACAACCAAACCTAACTATAGTAAATAAATCAATAAAACTAAACAATGGCACAACATAAAACATTCTTTCCTGTTTATACCTGAACAATAAATATTGAAATAATATAGCAAATAGTTTCCCTATCTAGATTTGTAAAATATTTTGTTATAATTTGATCTTGGGTCAAATTTGTAAGAAACAAAATAATATTCACTGCTCCCTTACATTTCAGAATATTTCATGAATCATTTGTTTTTCATTGGCTCTTAATTTTAAACAAAAATGTTTAGAAAATTGGGTTATAATACTACATTTTAAATAAAATTAATTGCATTATATATTTACAATTATAGCTATCGATCTCAAATCTTTTTTTTTTACTAAGAACATAAATTTAGTTTGCTTTTCATAAAAATTCTGTGTCTGTTACCATATCAAATTAAATATATAGTTTTCAAGAAAAGCTTCGAGTTACTCAGAAAATAAAGAATTCAAATAAACCTCAAGTCTCTAGAAACTTAAATACAGGGATTTTGCAATAAATGATGTTCTGAATGAAGTTTGTTTAGAGAGCATTAACAGGATCAACGATGAAAATTCCTTCATTTCTATCTATTCTCTATCTCTTAATGTATGCTGTGAATAAATTTTATAAATATGAAAGCACAAAGTGCTTTGTCTAACATTTTTTTGCAAAAAAATGCTGTACATTAATTTTTTCTAGACAAACATGAGATTTCAAAACGCTTGTTCAGAGTTTTGTAGTAGGTGACAAATGAGGACAAGGGGCATCTGATAAGATTTATGCTGCATTCATTGCCTATAATTGAAAAGAGTACAGTCATTTTTAATATTAAATAAACCCTATAGAACAGAGCATAAAAATAATTAAGATGTGTTATGAACTTGTACTATCTCCCTTTGATGAATATAATAACTATGAACTGCAAACATGTTCTAATGAAAAAAAAGTAAACGTCATATACTCTTTCTTCTAAGCTTTGGGTTTTTCTCTGAAATTTTGAAACAAATCTATTTGAAAAATAACTCATGTTTTTTTGAAATTCCTAACTTTAGCAACAGGTTGACTTTAAATAAGCCATTAATATTTTATTTATATTATGTTTCATATTGTAATGCACATTTCCAGATCTTTGATATATGCTGGGTTTGCTATTAGTTGAGTTGGAAAATCTTACTTTAAAAAGTATAAGTCATATTTCAAAACACTGAAAAAGATTCATTATCTTCAAAATGGAAATAAATACACAAAATGGAATCAGAATCTGTGATACAAGTATTTCAACATTCTCCTTTCTTGAATTCATATTTTATGAAGCTTACTAGATGTTAATATAAATGAATACTGATGCAATCCATCAGCATTTTCTAAATCATTTTACTGTGGATGGACAGTATCACAAGGTAAAATTCAAAATTTTAATCTTATATTTGATAAGATTTCAATTTTAATGTTTGAAAAATGAATAATTTAAAGAAGATAAGCTTTACCTAATAAAAAAGTATCTTTGATGCGCATGTCAGTGGGACTTAAGTCAGCATGTTTCCTCTGATAGAGCAATTTGCTTGGCTTTATATTGTCAATTATAATTCCACTTTCCTGCTAAGTCGATACAATTAGATTACTACAGGGACTTCATTATTGCCACAGGGCAGACAGCAGCTGAGCTATACAATTTTCTTCTTATGATGCCTGCACTAAACAATTATTGAAACAAGGGCCTACAAAGGGGCAACAAAATCTGTTGTCTTAAATATTGTTACTCAATTAAATCATCTAAAGAAAGACAGTAAAGACATTAAAAATGTTGATGCCAAAGCTTTTGCTTGTTGCACTATTCTGATTTGGGAAGGTTGTACAAATTAGTTGTTTTTCTTTCACTTAAAAACAATCAGACTCCATAGGATCTCCAGGTTGTAGATTTCCTGTGTTAAATTTGAAGGAGTTAGAATTAATGAGTATTTAATATGTCCCAGATAAATCTCTAATGATGAATGATGATGTATTATTAATGATTAATTTGCTAATTATTTATAATATGAATTTCAAAACCAATTTTGCCTCATTCTGATATAGTCTAGTATTGTTCTTTAAATTTGCACTTTTCCAGTATATGTTAATGTTCAGATTTAAAATTCTACTTTTTCATCTGCATATTAACCATTCCCTTCTCAATTTCACAAATTTTATTTCTTTTGAGTTATTTTGTGATATCTGCCTTGATATATCTTATGTATATTAAGGAGTCTTAAAAATTCCAGCACATTTATCTTCTTTACTTTAAATGAACCACAAAATATATAAATTAAAACTGTCAAATAAACCAAAACTATAGATAAATCAGAGTAACAGTTGTGCACAATTTCTTTTACTCAAAATTCCAAAAATCTTTTAAGGAAAATGTTCCATTTTATATTATATCAATATTTTTTTAAACACCAAGTACATTTATTAGAAAAAAAGAAATTTATGAAATAACATTTTATCTTTCCTTAAGAAATTAGAAATAGAAGACAGAATAAAACTAAAAACAAATAGAAGAAAATAATAAAGATCAGGAAATACAATCCCTTATCAAAATGCCAACAGCATTTTTCATGAAAATTAACATTTTGACTCTTACATTTCTGTAGAAATACAAAAGACTCAGAATAGTCTAAATAACTATGATAAAGGAACAGAATTAGAGCTCCAACCTTCCCAAATCCCATGACTTACCACAAAGTTACACCAATCATGACAAAACAGCATTGATATCAAGGTAGACAAACCCACCAAGATGCAACTACGAAGTCCCAAAATAGACACACACCTAACAGATAACTGATTTCTGGAAAAGATGCAAAAGCAATTAAGTGGCGAAAGAATTGTACCTTCAATAAATATAGTGGAGCAACTGGATATCCACATGCAAAAAACCAAGCCTTATAGCACATCAAAAATTTCTTAAGACATCCAAAAGTCAACTCAGAATGGCTCACAGTGGGTTAGTTAAAGTAAAGGCAGCTGTGACTGGAGTCCTTGCTGAGGTCATTCTCTCTGGGACAAAAAGCCTGGGACAAGGTATAAAAGAAAAGACAGAACCTACAGATGTGTTCAGTGAAGGGAGTCATTGAATTTGCTTCTGAAAAGGCCATGTGGATGACAAAGGAGGCCGTTATGCTTCTTTTTTTAAACTATCTTAACTAATTTTATATACATATATATATACACATATGCATGATTTTTCTTTCACCTTGTCACGGTAATGAAACAATATGATGTTTACACACGTGTGTCTTATTTCACTAATAAGCATGTTCTCAAGGTGCATCCATTTACCTATAAAAGTTCCAGTTTACCATTCTTTATGGCTGAGTAGTATTCCACTGTATAGAAATACCACATCTTTTTTATCCATTGCTCATTCAATTGGCATTTAGGTTGTTTTCAAGATCTGGCTATTATAAACTGTGCTGTTATAAACATGGATGCACATATATCACTGTGGCATGATGTTTTTAATTCTATACCAACTTTGAAAAATTATATTCTAATAAGATGGAAAATACAGAAGAACTGAACAGATTGCTAGATACATACGAATTACCAAAGCTGAATCAAGATGAAGATACCCAGAAGGACAAAGATGGATCCCATCAACTTAGGGAAGCTGATTCATAAGACTGAAGGAAAACAGAGCTGGGAAAGAACAAAAGTAGAACAGAACAAAACTACACCCACGAGGAGGTTAGGAACCACACTCACACTCAAAAAAAATAAAACAATTAAAGAGACAGAGAATTAAAAAAACTGACTGAATGAAAGAAACAAACAAGAAAAGAAGAAAACAATAACAACAAATGGTCCACTTCCAGGATTCTCTCTGGACTCACTAGTAAATATCCTTTAGAGACAGTGCCCTGAATCATGCCATTGTATCCCTGCAAGCCAGGAGTTCCTTTATAACGGGGTAGTAGACAACCTTAGCAGGCCTGCCCTGAGAGCAGACTCATTGCTTTCACCGCAGTCCAAGCAATTTCCACGGGTCTGCACCCAGCTAGAATCTGCTGGAGGAAGTTGGCAGCAGTTCTGGTTCCAGGCTTATCGGGCTTAACTCCAAAATGGCTCCCAGCAATCACTTTCACCTAAAGGAGGACCCAGTGATCTGCACTCACCACCAGCCAGTACAGTCCTCCACATCCGCTGCCCCCCTGCACTGCCAAGTATCACGGCAGAGGCCTCGGGGGATTTCCAGTTGCCACAGTCACCATGACCACGCATCTCCAGGTTCCAACAGCTCCCCTCATGCAGGGAGTCTGGATTCAGGTGAAGGCACTGTCAACTATCCCTTATTCTTCACTGAAGTTTTCCCGTTTACTCTCCTTGAGCTTCAGTTCAGACTTCAGATCCTTCTTGTGTCCAAGGAAGGCCTTCCTTCCTCCTTGTCTTCCTCACAATGGTATATTCCAGTGTCTAGGTAGTGTCTCTCAGAGAAGCTGTTTTTTCTGCTGCTTATTACTTCACCATTTTACGTTATATCAATATTCAAGTAAATTTTACTGAGTACTTAGTAAAACTCAAGCACTAAGAGAGATTTAGAAGTTGTAAAATTATTGAAGAAAATGAGATTTCCCTTAAAAGTGTTTGGAATTTACTAAAAATGACTACTATTCAAATTATTATAGTACACAGTAATTATTTTCATACCATGCTTGTGTTAACTAGAATTTTGTCACTGTTTAATAATACTTATTACACAACTTTAAAAAAATATAGGTTAAATTTAGCTCATGGTTTCAAAAGATTCACTACATGCTTGGCAGGTTCTAAGGCAAGAGCTTCATAGTGAAAATGTAGGAAAGCAAAGCTGCTTAGTTTTGGTGGGCAGAAAGCAGAGCAGGGGAAAGTGTCAGAGTGGAAGGCGCCAGGAGCAGACATAGACCTCAAGGTCATTTCTCCATAGCCCACCTAGGAACAACCAGAAGTGTCCTTCACCAATCCGTTGAACAGATCTCTAATCTAGTCAAGGTAAAATTCTACTTTATTCCCACCTCTTTTCATCTTGCTATTCAACCAAATGTCTCTAAGGCATTCTTAATCTTCAAACCTACCATAATAGAACTATTCCATGTACAAACAGACATGCAATAATCCCTTCTCTTAAGTCTCAAGAGTTCCAGAATATTAAAAAAAAGTTCAAGTCTGTGTCTTTTTGAGATTTAAGGTGAACTCTTAGCTGTGAAACTCTGTAAATACCAAAAACAGTTTACATAATCTTACAGTACCGTAGCATAGGGGAAACAGTCCTATTCCAAAAGAAGGAATAAAGCAATAGAAAATAAGCAGACCAAAGCATGACCAACTCAGTAGGGAAAACATTAAATCCTATAGCTCTTTATCTGGCATTTTGGACACATGGTGGTAAACTGAGTTCCAAAGAACTTGGACAGACCCATTCTTATTGGTTTGGCAGTCACAGCTCTCAAAGCCTCTCTCTTGCATTCACCCCACTCATGACACTTTTTCTCAGCTGACTTTCTACATTCCTAGCAACACCAACTTCCTGGAGTCTCCACTGTACCTTTGGATTCATTCCTCTTCCTTCCTGGACTGCTCTCATATGTGTTCCTTGCTTGGCCTTCCAGACTTTCCTTTGAAATTTGGGTAAAAGTACTTAAACACACCACTTTTGTATTCCATGCCAATAAAACCAGCATGGTGTGAAAAATTACTACAGTAATAAAAATAGCACATTATTGACATGTAAAAAGTGTGTAGACCAATGAATATAATAGAAGACACAGAAAAACCCTACATACCTTATAAGTATCTGTTTTTTAACTGAAGGGCTAAAAATAAATGCTGCAGCAGAGATTAACATACGGTGCCAGGAAATTGTTTAACCACATACAAAGCGATGATTCTAGGCCAAAATTATTACTCTGTACTTAAAGTAAATAAAAGGTATAGATACAGAAACAAACACTGAATTGGTTGAGAAACAGGTAAATCAGTTGAAGTCAAAATGATACAAGGACAGCCTCAGCAAAACTCCAATTGCACAAAAATACTACCAAGAACCAACAAATGGGATCATGTCAAACTAAAAAGCTTCTGCTCAGCAAAGGAAATAACCAACATTTAACAGAGAGACAACTTAGAGAATGGAAAAAAAAATTCACAGTTACTTATCTAATAGCAGATCTAATATCCAGGATATATCGAGAATTAAAACTATTAGAAGCTCAAAATAAAAGAATCAATAAATAATAGTCATTTGAAATGAATAAACACTTCTCCAAAGAAGCACATATGTCTAATAAGAAAAAAAAATTGTTCACATCTTTGACCATTAGCGAAATGCATATCAAAACACTGAGACAGCGTCTTACTCCAATAAGAATGGCTATCGTCAGAGACTTAACAAATGGCAAATTCTGTGAGGCAATGGAGAGAAATGAAACTTTCTACACAGTTGCTGGGAATGTAAACTAGCACAACCATTATGGAAATAAGTATGGAGATTCCTCAAAAACCTAAAAATAGAAATTCCATTTGATCTAGCTACACCTATCATGGTATCATCTCAATTCATATCGGTTTATATTAGCACAATTCACAAAATAGCTAAATTATGGAAACATCCTTGATGCCTAAAATTTTGTGAAGGTATAAAGAAAATGCAGTATAGATACATGGTTCATTATTACTCAGCTATAAAGAAAGATAAATTAGAGTCATTTGTAGGAAAATGTCATGAGGCCATACTAAGTGAAATAATTGGACAGGGAAGACTAAATATCACATCGTTTCTCTAAAAGGAGAAATGCAAAATATAAATAAAGAGCAAAATAAGGGAGAGATGATAGGAAATGGGGAGCTAGCCTATTTGATGATGGGAAAAGGGACCTTGGGAAGACCAATGAGTAAAGGGGAGATGAGAGAGCATCAAAAATGATCAGGATATGATGTGCATGTACTAGTGCTGCAAAGTAAGGTTATAATAACCAACCCTTATTAATAAAAAGGGGGGTTATAATTTGGTAAGACAGAACTGCAAGCTTGAATGCATACCCAAATCATTTAGACACTGCTTAAAAATGCAGATGGCTTAAACCCAACCTCAGATATAGAGATAAGATCACAAGAATTTTTATCTTTAATTTTGGGATATTCTTGATGTTGCCTCAGAGATTAATCTTTGGGAAAAGTTGATATAGCAGAACAAACTACAAACTATCAGAGTCACTTTTTAATTATATACCCCCTTAGCTGTACTGATATTGAGCTTCCTCTCAGTGTGACCAATCTTATAGCTATGTTGAGGTGACCAGACAATATGATAGGAAAAGTTATGTAATCTGTAATTCATTTAAAAGCACAGTGATTATAATTATTAAAAGTCCGCAGCCCATGCCTATGGTCATATTATTATTATTCTGGGTAATTTTGTCCAGGTAATTTGGATATTAATTTTCCAGTTTTCAGACTCAAAAGATTCAGTGTTTCCTAGAGAATAGACTCAAATGTGTGTGTGCGTGCTTGAGTGTTGGGTGCCTGCCATAAGGATAATAAGGCCTCTTGACAATTCAATGTCTCCTTATTTGAGGACCAGTTACTAAATGTATTCATTCAAGCCTGTTGATTTTTTTTAAAAAAAATCTTTATGTACCTATTTTACACAAATGATACACTATAATATTTGTACTGAACTTCATTGCTGAAAATTCAAGAGATAACTCATCATGATGAAATTAAATTATTTCTCCACTCCAACTTGTAAAGCCTTTGTTTTGTATTTACTTTCTCTTATAATTTATAATAATTCATCTGTTTTGAATTAAGTGCATCACACAAATGGCTTTGTGTCTCCACTTCTCCTTAATTTACTATCACTGGAAACTTTACTAACATTCATAATGATGATAAATTAAATTGGGAATAGTTCCACACTTCCAAATACCCCAAACTACTGTTTTCTCCAGGAGAAATTCTGTCATTCATTACTCATTATTTAAAGCCCTTTGGCAAGATTAAATATAAGTCATTTCAAAATAATAGTTTTGGGGAATTTTATTTTTAGAAAATACAGTAAATATTTTCTGACATTAAAGGTGCATTTGCACCTGGAAAGGTATCAAAACATATATCTGTGTGTCAGTGTCTGTGTTTATACCCACACATACACGAGTATGTAAAATGCAAAATACAAACTCGTGTGCCAAGTCCTGATAGGCAGCTGGAACGTGAATAGGACTGTGAGGCAAAACTGTAATGACACAGTGTGACTCGAAAAGAGAAGAGTGGATGGAAGACTCTCAGAACCACAGAGCTCCATCTGCCACAATTGGCTGACCTTGGGCAGATTCTCAGGCCTCTCTCTCTACCTCCCATCGAAGAGTATCAAATGCTTAACTTCTGAGCCCCTCTCCTCCCTAATGTTCTGCAACATGGCCTTGGTGGAATGTCTTCAGGAGAAAATGAATAACACAAAAATTCTGTAATAGTGATAGAAACAGTTTTAAAAACCTTATGGAACACAGAGTCAAATTGTCAGATAAATTTTACAATTTTTAAAAAATGTAACTTTGTCATGGTAACACAGCAAATTTCCCATACTCTATCATTTGACTGAAGAAAAAAAAGTTAGGTATTCCCGTACTTAGGAAAAATCAGAGGTTCATGAAAAAGGGAGCTGCTCTTGCCCCAGCGGCCCATCAGTTTACAATGTTAAATAAGAAGAGGAATGAAACCTGCCACCTTCAGATAAATGGACTTTGAAGCCTCCAGACAGGCTGTGGTTTTATCTCACTTAGTATCTGTCATAATGATGGGTGGGAAGACATTCGGCAGTATTTGTAATCCTTTCATTTTAATGGATTGATAGCCCCAGATGCGCTTCTTTATGGCTGGCTTCAGGCAAAATATTTTACAGTCTCCCAATTAGACATGGCAGAAGTGGAAGGCTTTGCATTAACCTCCTTCTGCCTAGTGCGTAGGATACTGCCATGGAAGATGTTTCAGAGCAAACAGGAAGGACTAGAAAACACATTTGTCCCAAACATACCTGATGTGAGATAATCTATCATATAATAATTTTAAAAAAACAATTGAATATTTAGATAAACTCATTAACATTTTGATGTACCAAATATACACTTTATTTACAATTTCATAAACAGAAATTTTTGTATACTTTAAGTGAAAATAAAAGGTAAATTTTTTTTTTGGTGATAAAGTTACTATTGCTTAATTATATTTTGTGAATTAAGCCAATGATTTCCTTGTCCTATAAAACTGCAACCATTACAACACTCACAAAATGATTGCTTTAGAATAAATAATTTCAGTTAAAAATAAATAACTGACAAAATTTTTCAGCAACCTTTGGGAAATTGTGAATCTTATGACATGGCCAGATTTTAGAAAATTCAAATCAATTCATTTCTGCTTCTAAATGACTGAGGCAGATCAGTATAGTCCAATGTGAAAGTGGTTTCATAAATTAAGCTGTAAGCAGGACTTACTTACATACTTAGACATACTTCGAGAAATTCCATTATTTTTAGGCTATGTTAAAAGTTCAAAAATGAAGCAGATTCAATTTCATTCCCCTTAAAAAAAAAAAAGCCTCGCTTCACTGAGATAGCTGTTTATTTATTCAGTGTGTCAATCAGCATAGTTTTGAGGAAACTTTGACACATGTTGCTGTTTTAAGTTCTACATAGAGGATGTAAAAAATTCGAAGATCTGAAAGTTAGAGGTAGGAGTAAGAAAGTAATTAGGGAGCATTCAATGATTTCAGTATTAATAAAAGGTATGATAATTCATGAATAAATCATTATAGATGAGCAGGAAAATGCTCCACTTCTCTTTTTGTATCAGTTCTGAGTCCTGAAATGTGTAACTGTAAAATTCTGTACAGTCACATTTCTCTTTCTCATTTAGGCAGCCCACTGAGTAAAAACACAAAGCAGATTCCTTCTAATATAAACACCTCTGAGTACTGGTATTATTTTTATTTCTTATTACAAAGAACCTTTTGAAAATTACATTTGAAGAAGAAGTTTTATTTAAATCACTTATTTTATGAGATTATTGGAGACTGCAAAAGCTAGGAGCAGATGTCAGCTATCTTTCTTACAAGGAAACTCATTTCTAAAAAGATGTACAATATCAAACCTCACATGAAAGTGCCTATTTCATTAGCCCTAGAAAAAGATTGAGCATTATTATTTCAAATGTTTTACCATTTTTATAAATCACCTTTTTAAAATCTGATTTCAAGTTGGGTATTTTTCCCAGGAACATATATTGCTTTTTCGGTCTATTTTGCTAAATTTGCTAGATTTATGGATTTTTAATTGTTTTCTTTCCATTCAGATTATCCTTTTTTTATACTGGGTTGGTCAAAAGTCTGTTGTCTTTTTACAAGCATCTTTCTAATTAATAGTTCCTTTCCAATCCTGTGTTTTCATGTAGGGCATTTGGGAGAGATTAAAGAGAAAAGATCTAAGATGCCTGTCCTTGATCATTTAATTGTCTAGGAAGCTTCAAGCTGCACTGCTGAAGCCCTGCGCAAATGAAGCATAATTTATACTTCAGTATAACATCTAATTTTTCTTTCTTTCTTCACCTTGACTCTGTATTAATCCTTGGCAATTTATATAAAAAGATCCGAGACCTCCTTTCAGCAAACTGTTGTGCTTTACCCTATACTATCTATGAAAACACTGACATCAACAGAATCTTTCTTCCCTTCACGATTCAATTTTCCTTTCTTTTCTCAACTTTGAGGCAAACTCCATCTCAACAATTTCTTTTTGAGGTTCCGCTCCAATGATGGTGCCAACATCTCCACTGTTGCCCCACTCAGTCACCTGTTTTAGATGTAACACCTGGCTTTCTCACTAGTACCTTGCCTGCATTCCCATTCCCTCTTGTAGTTGTTAAAACTGCCTCTTTGTTGAAATTGAGTTCTCCTGCCTACTCAGTACATGTGCTCTCACAAGTAAGTGTAGAAAGCCAGACAACTGTGCTGATTGACCATTAACTAGTTTCATTAGTTTCACACCCGGTAAAGCTCATCATAGAGGATAGTGGTTATCTGTATATTATCTATTTACTCTTCAACTCAGTCAAATGACCATTTCCCACTGGCTTCCTGTCTCCTCTGACTCCTATCTTTTCATTGTCCTCACTTTCAACACAGAAGACTGAATGAAGTGGAATTAGTTTACAGACTCTCCCTACACCAAATCATCATTACTCAAAAGCTCTTTCTTCCTCCAGTCAGGAAAACACATGTCCTCCCTCATTCTCAATAAAGCTTAAATTATAGGCCCCTTGCTTGAATCACCACGTGTTTCCTCCCAGTAGGAAATTTCTCATATCATGAAACTACCTAGTTTTCACGAACACTGAGTGGTAGTAGGCAGCACTGAAGTGTGGTCATAAAATAATTTTTGTAATTGTTTAAAAAAGACAATTTAAAGTGTTTGAGAAATGTTATCACTTAAGTAAATATTTTTCTTTCACTCAAGAAATACAACTTTTAACAATTTTTTTTAAATTTTAAAAATCAAACCAGAAAAAAAGATAAAAATGATACAGAGTTTCAAAAAAGATAGTAGGAAATTAGCACTAGTTAGTATATTACATATTGTTATCTTAGAAGTCAGTTGTTCAGGTTACAAGATTTAGGCACCATAAATATGATCAAACAATCAAACAATGAAAGCACTGACTTTTATTTTGATGAACAGAGAGATTAGTAGCATAGTTATCTATCTTGTGTATATGTGTGTGTGTGTGTATATATATATATATATATATATATATATATATATATATATATATGTTCCTATATACTGAAAGAGAAAGTGCTCAAAAGGAAAGAATGACTGGGATAGGAGAAAGGAGAAAAGGAAGAAGAGAAAAATTTAATTTTATTAAATGTTCAACTAAAAAGAGTAAACAATCAAATATATAAAGGAAACAACCTCTGTATTTATGAAGCTTCAAATAGTATTTTAACAATTAAAAGATTGTCAATGAGTCATCAAAATTTTAGTTTTTGAACAAAACTTTTGACATTTCATTTAAATGTACAATGCAAGAAAGGACAAATAAATTCAAATATGATTGACTAGTTTATATTGCCACTGACATAAATGTGAACTTTGTTAGTTAAAAGGCACAATTTACCTTCTTCCCATTCCAACAATTTTTCTTCATCATAGGCTTTTAAGTAAAATGATTATCCTTTATTATTACTGAGTTGATTTTAAATAAAATGTTTATCCTTTTTTATACTGGGTTGATCAAAAATTTGTTATATTTTTACAAGTATCTTCCTAATTAATAGCTCCTTTCCATTCCAACAATTTTTCTTTATCAAAGGCTTTTTAGTAAAATGACTATCATTTTTTAAACTGGGTTAATTTGCCCTGTGAAATTCTATGCTACTTGATGAGATAGCTCTTTGAACTTAGAACCAGGAGTCCTATCTTAATTTCCTCTCCTCAGTATGGAATGCAGTTGTTGACTACATTGTTGTTATGGTTTGTGTTTAAATGTTTCCCCAAAGCTTCAAGCCATCATGGAAGGATAGGCCTTTCAAAGGTTGCCTGAATCTAGTGTCTGTTGCTGTCTCAAGCTGGGATTGGCAGTGCGAGTGCTGCACCCACCCAGTGTCAAAGAGCCAGTATGCTATACAAGGGAGGGAAGGAGGTGTACTTTTCCCTTTTGGCCTTTTCACTCTTATTATTTTTAGCTGTCATGAAAGTTTGCCCCTTAGCCACGCCACCTTGCCTTGGAACCAGTTGAGTATGGACTGAAACTTCCATGAATTGTAAACTAAATAAACCTTTCTTTCCCCAAATTCAGATGTCAGGTATTTTGTCTCAGCAAGAGACAAGTGACAACACAATTGAAAATATTAAAAAACTATATGGTGAAATGATTTAGTTATATACAATTGATCTTATTGTCAAACTAAAATTGCTTGGTAATTTTTCTCACATTGTTACTCTGCTTTAAAACCTATCCTATAAATAATTCAAATTTCTTTACAGTTCCACACAACTAAAGCTCAGAAATCATATGGTCTCTTCTTTGAATGATTATGTATTGTTACTGTTTACTTAAAATAAACTACCTTACTTTGTTATGCTTGTTTAAAACTTATGAAATACATATAAAAATTGGTAATATAATACTCTGATATGATTTTCTGTATTAAACAAGATTCAAAATGTCTCTTATAGAGGAGTAATAACAAATAACTTTCATTCCACCTCCAACCATGATTAAACGTCAGTGACTACCTCTATTGCACTTCTTTTGAAGGACTATAGGGTATGCACTGCAGAAAAAAAGCATGCCAAGATCAATTATTGATGTCTGCCATGGGCACAGAAGACAGAGAGGTGGCAAAATATGTACAAGCCATGAGTTTTATTTGTGCATCAGAGCTTGAAATATGCAGTCATTTTAATTATCGAGAGAGGCTTATTCTTCAGGATGAGTGTAATATTGGGTTCAATAAACTCTAAGATGTGCATTGACTTTTAGAATCCTAGTTTACTACATGTTGCAACGAAGTGATAAAAGAGCTCTGAAAGGACCATGATTCTTCCAGTACAATATTATCAGAGTAATAGAATGTCACAGCTCAGGGTATTGGGTCCATTACAAAGCCATCCTATGGTTGAATGTAAGAAGTGTTTTCAAGAAAAGAAAAAAAAATACCAAATAGAAAATTCCTTTGTTTAAAAATATTTTAGGTGACTCTTGATATAAAAAAAATCTTTTCAACAAAAATAAAGTGGGCATTCATAGTCCTTGTTTTGAATCTACAACCTTCTATTACCTTCTTATCAAAATAAAGGCTACTTTTGAACTCAAAACAGACCACTACTTAGAAGTAACTGTAACATAAAATTAACTAAAAAAATAGCAAAATGCTTTGTTTAAAATATAAAAATATTGATTAGTATTATGATTATTTACTATCTATTTTTATCCCCAACTCTGATGCCTATCATGAGCTGTATCCCCAGCCCCATATCTTGTTTTTGGCTTATAATCTGACTCCAGTGAACTTGCCCAAAAAAATAAAGCAGAAGAATATTGAGTCAGTTGTCCTGAAAAATGGCTCTTCAAAGTGAAAAATTAAAAATTAAGATGCAAAGGCTCCTTGTAGTAGAAACAAAACCATGAATTCTAGCATTTTACCAAAGGTATTTGTTATAAAAGGGATGTTGTAATAGAGATAACTGATAATGAACTCAGTACCACCATCTTCCATGGTGAGGCCAAACCAGAATGGCCCTATAATTCTTCAACATCTTTCAGGCTCTCTTTCAACCTTCTATGTCTTCAGGTGTCATCGTAAAAGGTCATAAGTTGTATAACTATATCAAATAAATGTCTCTTTTGTCTACATAGCATTCTGCTTTATTTGTCATATCTTTTACATAAATTACTTTTTTCTGTTTATCATTTCTCCTCAACTGGTTAATCATCTTGATAGGAAGACCCACAGATCTCTATAATATCATAGTATATGTATTATATACCAACATATATAGATAGATTGATAGATAGATACTATATACTAATACAATTGCCAAATACTGTATGTATTTGTGGAGAAATGAATGAGAAGAATTACAATGTGATTTACTTGATATCATTAGTAATAGTGGTAGAAAATGTGTTTTGATTGTTTCTGATAATTATAGTTACAACTACTTAGTATTAGACATATTAGGTGAATTCAGTACCTGATGTCAATATTATTGCTTCCTGCAGCACAAGATACTGCTTTCATACTCTTCATATAATTAGGAAGCATATGGAAAAGGTAAGCCCAATGATCTATGTCTAGGATCTACACTACATCAGTAAAAAAAGGCGGGGGGGGGGGAAGAACCACCCTAAGAATAATCCAAATTCCTTCCTTAACAGCTCAGCTCAACTAGAGGTCATAAATCATATTGCTTATCTCTGTTGTTGCCATTTAATTAAATGCACTGCCTTCATTTTTACTCTGTCATAGCCTTCTGAAATATGTATTAAAATTGTCAGTGTATTGCAAAGGTGACTTTATTTGGAAAGAACGATATATCAAGTCATTGAGTATTTCAGGCCCTCAGTATCCTTATTTGTAAAATGAGATAAATAGTTCTCATTACATTATGGTTAGGGTCAAAACGTGTCTCTCTTATGTGGACAGAGGTGAGGATTTTGGAAGGTGAGTAGATCAGAGTGTGATTAACCTACTCATTTGATGAGTTCATAAAAGAACATGAAGGTCACTTGTCTTACAACCTAAAGGGTATATTCTTGTCCCTAGGGCCTTCCTCTCTCACTGGCTCCTGCCCAGTTTCTCTGCTTCCTAGATGCCATGATGTAAGAAGTTTTCCGCTGCCATGCTCTTCTGCCATGCTGTTTCTGCTTTGGAATGTTCTTACCATGGACCAAAACCCTACAAATGAGCCAAAGTAAACCTTTCCCCCTCCATGCTACATTTGTCAGATATTTGGTAACATTAATAAAGGCCTAAAATACTCAGGAATATCTTTTGGATACTGACAAAATTATAGATCTATACACACATCTAATACAAGAAATGTAAAATTAAATGAAATTAGATTTTATATCTTGTTTTTCTCAGTGATAGGTAACTTTTACTTTAGCCTGTTGGTTATCAAGTTATTGACTGGACTTTAGCTAGCAAACATCCAACACTGATACCACTGAGCCATTATCATCATTTTTTAAATGGAATTTCATTGAAATTTCTTTATTTTTAAGTTAATTTGATAATTTAACAATAATTTTCATGCTGATTTAAACTAATCCAATTTAAAGATACCATTTTCATCCAATGTGATACATTGAATTCTCATAACATTTGTGTAAGAAAATTTGGCAGTATCTATAAAGCACATGTACTCTTGAATCCTGCCCAGATTTACAATAATTTCAATTAACTACCCAAACTGTGAGTCCCAGAAAAATGCATATGAATCAAATGAAGTGGCAAGTATAAAGTAGCTACAAGGTGTTAATCTCAACTTTCAAGATCCACATAACCAAGAAAAAAATAAATGAAAAGTTAAGTATCCGAAGAACAAGCTTTTCTCCTGTGTGGTTCGTTGCCAGATGGAAGCACATGTACAAACAAGACCCTTGTGCCTCATGTAATCTCATAAATATATGTGTGCAATATTAAGAAAATATTTTTGAGTCTACTTCTACAACACTTTTAAAAATTATAGTTAACATCTGAACAGACCCACTGGAATAGTAGTTGTTCTTAGTGAGAAAGAAAGAAAGAAAGAAAGAAAGAAAGAAAGAAAGAAAGAAAGAAAGAAAGAAAGAAAGAAAGAAAGAGAAAGGTAGGATGGGAGGCAGGAAAGGAGAGAGAGAGAGAGAAACAACAAAACAGCTTTGTGATAGTTTTCAGGGAAAAACAGAAATGTAATACGATTCTAAGACTGAAAACCAAGAATTGCATCATCACTGTTTATTGTCAACAGAATAACCCCATCCTTAACCCATTGTCATTTGATTGCACAGAGCACACCAAAATGATAATTTCCATGGAGAGTATCTAAGGGCTCCTTTCTTTAAAAGAAATGAAGCAACAAATTACTCCATAGCATGGAGTGAAAATTGCCTGTGAATACAGTTTTCTGCACACTCATTTTAAGTTACACTGTTTGAGTTTTTAAACCAGGGATAGTAATTATAAGCATCTCATTTTAAAGTTTTAGATGTAAAAATGAAAAAAGAAGAGAGCATCTGACTTTCATTAATATCATTCATACGTCAAGAAAATAAAAAGAATTTTGGGGTAACTTTCTTGAAAACAGACTCTCACAGATGCAAAAAATGAAAATGAAAACTTCCATCCTTAAAAATTCATTATGATACTGGAAGGGCTGTCACTTTATATTTTTTGCATACTGAAATGATCATATGCATGTTTATATTATAAGCTATTTTTGAATCCTTTAATTTTTTTGCTAGAATGCAATTTGAATATCTCAATAGTTGTCTTAACTAAATATAGATTTCATTTATATTGTAATAATATGGAAATGAATTCTTATTAGGATTTGAATAAATAGACAATTTTTCCTGTGATGATACTTGGTTTATTTATTTGCTTATTTATGATCTCACTTTGTGTTATATATCAGTGCTGGTACTACAGTAAGATAAATTAGTTTCTTGGTTAAAATTAAGTCAGAAAACTACCAATAAGTGTGAACACAAATTTCCAAGTAATATTTGCACCATATGTCAACAAATCACCTTAAGGTTTGTAAAAGAAAGATATTTGGTAGATACCATAAATTCTTTTTTTAAGAGAACTGAAGTAGCCTCCTGTTATGATGAGATGTGCTACATAAAACTACAAATTCCAACTTATGATTTTGCTGTAAATTTCATCTACTCATATGAGGTTCAAAGATATGGTAAGCACAGTGCTATGATATTTAGCACATGAAAACAAACAATTCTGATGCATCATCTTAAAATCTTATATTTAGAATTGAATCCAGAGCTGGGCTTAATTTTTAAGACAAGATAAAGGTGATTTCTTTAAAAATAGTTGTTCATGCAGTTCTCGGTAAGTAACACAATATTGGAACTACTCAAAAATAAGATAAGGCCTCAAAACACTGCAACTGTTATGAGTGACTTTTGTAGTCTTTTTATACATGTACGCTTTGTTATGTTTCATTTCACTTAGTCTGCTTTTTTGTAAATTAAAACCTTGTACTTTTTACAACTGAAGTTTGTGGCAGTCCTATGTGTTCTCTGTTGGTGCCATTTTCCAACCACATAGATGACCATTAGCAAGTTTTTGCAATAAGGTTTTTAAAAATTAACATATGAATATACCTTGGATTTTAGACATTAGGTATCATTTAATTTACTACATTTTGAGCATAGATGTTTTGAGCACTGGAAAACAAAACAAAAAAAATGTGGCTTGTTTTACTATGACAGTTGCTTTAATGTAGTGCTTTGGAAATATAGTCACAATATTTCTGAATATGCATATGTAATGAATACAACAGTTTTTATCAACTCAATTTTTTTAATGAGTCAGTGAAATAGCTCAAATTAAATGAGAATATTAAATTTAGGGTTTATTATGTTTCTGTTAAAACTATGCACATTGTAGAGATTTGCAGTCTAGATTTTTATTTAATTCTATGACTATTCATTGAGTTTACAGGTGTAACTCCCTAACCAATTATTTTTCCCTATGTTCCTGAAAAAAAGGAGATTGAAAAAAAAAAAAACCCTCCTATAAGAAAGATTCCTTCTGTGTACCAGGAGAAGGGAAGCTTTTTTCCTTTGGGAGTCATAATTGAGAGAATTCTGCACAAGAACAGTCCTAGTTAGGATAATGGGACCTTAATAATAGTTAGCCTTTGTTAGAATCCTTCTTTATCATCCATATAAAATTTAGTTGCTTTTCCACAGTTGCTCCTCTTTGTCTAACCTAACACAAAACCATGCACTTTCTTCCGTTTCTTTAGCTATTCATTTCCTTATGAGGCCTCCAAAGTTATACAAAACTTAAATTATATAATGTCCTCCTGGTAATCTCTTTCATTTCAGTTCTATTCTCACGCCAATTTGGGACTTTAAGAAGGTAGATGTAAAGAGTTACACTCACAGAGAGTGCATAGAGATGATGGTGACATAGGGAAGGTAAAAAGAACGTAGAGGAGAAATCCTCACTAGCATTGTCCTTTCTCTGGGGTGAAGATTTTAAAAGAAAGTTACACGGAAAGGTGAATCTTGAAGTAGCGCAAATAGAAAGATTGAAGTAATTGCATAAAGGGTGAAAGCATACCTCTAAATGATTTGATGTCATCTGGATAAGTGATTGTTTCTGTGATGGAAATTTTTTTTCCGTATTTTGTGCAGTTTCCTGAAGGCCTTAACAGTCTAAGTTTCATCCATGCTATTAAATAAATAAACCTCAGAGAAAACAACATGTGCCATAGTCAAATGTCCCTGAACCAGCTGAAACAAAAAAACAAAACAAAAACAGAGTGCAAAGTGTCAACCATATCATACAGAGATTGAATGCCCATGATTTGTTTTGATAAAAATTTCTTGCAGTGTTAGGTAGTTAAATGTTCAAAAATTACATCACAAGAATTTTAAAAATATATTATCATTTATCTTTGATAATAAATATAAATAATTATATATTTAATAATTTATGTAAATAAATAATGTTTATTAATATATTATCATTTATCTTTGAATTCTCTTTACTACTCTGAGACTCCATTCAAAACTCTGCAAATAGATACTTTATAGATTTGGTATATAGCAAGGATTTATTAAAATAAAATAAAAATTAGTAAGTGTTGAGGAAAATCTATATATGTATATAATTTAAGAAAAATACCTCAACTTTTAAACAAAAGTCTAATTAAGACAGAATAGCATATAGATGATACAGAATATCCTTTTCAGCTAGAAAATATTAAATCTCAAAAACAACTCTGAAAGTTTAATATGTTTTTAAACAAAATAACAAAATAAAATAGAACTACATCTTTTAATTTGAGTACTTGAAGAATATAATTCCTGCACCCACCTAATTTACAATTATGAATATTACCTCAATATGCACAAAAAAGCTTAAAACTTAAAATATCTACTAAGAACAAATATCTGTATATAAGTTGATATTGTAAGCATGGTTATAGTTTTCAATTTATATATACATCATTTTATTCCTAATTTTTTTCTATCTTCATGATATAATATTTGATAGACTCCTGCAAATGAATGGTTGGTTAACTCATTACAATTCAAATTTCAAATTTTATCTATGCACAGATTTTATTTAACTTTTGAGGTGGCACTACCAACACATTTCACATAGAACTGGAAAATTCTTTAATACAAAAAAGACTTGACGAGGGAAGAAATACATAGAAAAAACAAAACAAAACAAACAAACAAACAAAAGGCTGAACATTTTTAGAAGAAAAGACATTTGAGAAAATAAGTATTGGCAGAAACAGTGACAGCCTATGAGACCTAATAAACTAAAAAAAACCCAATAATAACATGTATAAATTAATATTGATAATACATTTTTATCAATATATATTCTATATTATATGGAACACTTACAATTAAATTTAATAAGGGAATTTTTGTGGTTTGCAATACTATAAAAATTCATTTACAATAAATATTGTTTGACAATAGGAGAAGAATTATACCCTTATTCACATTTAGACACCTTCTCCCGTAACATTATGTTGAATTAAATAAGTAGGAGGCCACTTACTGGGTGGAGCTCAAGAAATCTGTGGTTCTGTGTGATGACCAATTCATTTATTATTTTCTGTTCAAATAAACTATGCAAAACTTAGTTTGACTCAAGTTTTTCTTTCAAAAAATGTAAAGAGTTTTCTAAGAGAAACAGACTGCAAACTCCTATACACTGATCACAAAGGATGGATTCTAAAATGAGTTTATAAATCACATCTGATGGTATGTCACATATGCAGAGGACAGTAACAGTGGCATTACTAGGATTTTTTCAAACAGAAATTTGTAAGTATTGGATTTGGAAGACACAGTCTTAAACAACTTCATAACAATGTAAATTAATATTTCAACTAGTGTTTTGTCACCATTTAGGGTAAGAAATAGGAGCAATATATACATATGCATTTAGAACCTTTATATTTGTGTGTCTAATCCTTTTCGTTCCACCCAACCATTTACACTTCTCATCTTTTCTACTTAATTGGCACTGATTTCAGAACATAACTCATCAAATGGATTACACATTTTATTAACAGGTCATGACTATAGTATACCATAAAACTACAAATAAATATAATACAACAAAGATCAAATAGTAATGGGAAATATTTATGGCTCTCTAAAGCTTTATGTTGCACAAGTAATAGCATTCAAATTTTTATTTTGAGAAATAAATGTAAACACATTCTGTATTTTAATCTAAAAATTATGAAATTACTATTATCTAAAACTTACAAATCATCTAACATAAAATTTATATGATTCATAAAAAATATCTGAAGTATCCTTACACAGGGTATATCCACATTCTGTAAATAATCTCTGGGGTGGGAAATTCAGTATTATGGAAGGAAATTTGATGATTTTTAAGATACCTGTAGTTTAATCTGTGTATAACCAGATTCTTATTTCAAAACCATAGCAATGATCAATAAATGGCTTTATAAAACTCTAAGTATGATCAAATTGAAATCTTATTGAACTTTAAAATCTATATTATTTTTATCTTTATGTATTGGGCATAGATTCAACTCTGCTCTCAAGGAATTTTAATTTTTCTCTCTCCTATCTCTCAGAAAAATAAAAACTACTTATTTCCTCCTTTTCTCATTTTTTACAGTTCTTCAATATAATTTCTTATATTAATCAATAATTCCATGGATAATCAATATTTATAAAAGAAATATTTCTAATATTAACAACATGATTAATACTAACTTGTAGATAAAAGAAGTAACAGTCTAAGCTTTCCTTGGAGTTTCTAATTTTAGTCCCCAAAAAGTCTAATACTTGTATAGGTTAGATCTAGAACGGCCCCAAATGTTGCATGTATTTGAAGGAGTACATTCTTTTCCCCACCCTCTCTCACTCCTGGCTGCCGTGGGTGGAGCACCTTTTGTTTCACCACGCCCTTCTGCTATCCTGGTTCTGCCTTGGACTCAGCCAACCACGGTCTAAAACCATGAACCAGAATAAACATGTCCTTAAAGTGTGGAAATATAGAAATTTGTCCAAGTTTCATAAAAGTAATTAAGAAACTTACTAGCAAATTTTAAATAAGTATAAGCTATATTTAATGGCAGTGTTCATACTTAGTATCTTACGTTTTAACCATGTTTTTCAAATCAGAAAATAACAGTAGTGTTATCTGTCCCTGTAAACAACAATAATGACTTTGGGAGAATCCATGTGTTCATTATCTTTATGCTATTTTATATTGTTTGGAGGATTATATAAACCTTCTGAGTTATCATTCCGCTTTTCTATATTTTGTTATCACTCATTAATCAAAGTGAGGGTTTATTTAAGCAAGGTTTTTGTCAGAAAATTCTATCTTCTTAAAAATATTGAACTATATGGTACACTTTTAGCAATGTGCTTTGGCAAACAGTTAAGGCTTGTTTCTAAGCTTTATAGTTCTAATGATAAAATCTCCTGAAGTTCAAAGAACAGGGGAATTAGGAGAAGATAACTCAAGCAAGATATCCACTGAGTAAAGTTTTTACTGAGATTTCAAGAAGTAGTGTTTAGATAGGTTTAGAAGCAAAAAGATAGAAGATAAAGATGGTGATACAAAAAGAAAAACAATAAATGGTAGAAAAAATATTTTAAAATTGTCCTGTGTTAGAAGAAGAACATCAGATTGTAAATTTGTATAATTTGTGTGTGTGTATTTGTGAGTGTACATAAAACTTCAAAATGTAAAAATTGCGTCCACAGGCATGGGGTTATTTCACGCTATATATGAAAATATAATAGGACATAGAACATTCATTATTTCCTTTGTAATAAAACATTTGAAACCCCTAGACTGTCATGGGTCATTTTATCTCCATAAACCAGTCATATTTTATTAAATGAAACTAGAAAACAAATTAACTTCATTTCTTTTCACACAACATCAAAACAGTATTGGGAAGCAAGTAGGGTGGGCCCAGCCTTGTTCTAGAGACTTAATTTGTCAAGAAAGTAACCAAAATTATCTACCTTATGAAATTTGTAGTTTATAATGGAAGACAGGTAGTAAGCATAATTTTAACAGTCTGTGATGTAGTGTGTTATACAAGTCTTTCAAATGATTGAAATAGAACAGAATCAATTTAGTGGGTCAAATAAGATTCACTAAATTTTGAGACAGATTAGCAAAGGTAAGTCTATGAAGAAGATGGCATTTTAATTGGGGCTCAAATGGGTTCATGTAGTTAGCTGGAGGAAGACACTGTAATTCCAGCAGAGTGAAGATCCAATATGGAGGTTATAGGGCAGAAAATTCCCTGTAGTATTCCAGAGACAACAGAATGCAAGTGGTTATGATAAAAACAGGAGACAGTAATACAAGATAAAAAGGGTTAAAAACATTAGGATTTAGAGGCAGATCATGTAGCAGTTGTCACACAACTGTTTTTTATTTGATAGAAATGGCCCCACAGCAGGAATTTGAACAGAGAGATGGGATAATGTGACTAGCAGAGGCTCACAAAAAAGCTAATAGACTAATTCAGGCAAGAGGTGATGAGTGTTCTTCCAGTACAATAAACATAATTGCTATGAGAAGTAGACAGAGTATAAAATGTCATAATTTGAAGATGAACCAAAAGGATCTTGTGATAATTTACATGAGGAAAAAGAAGACACATGCATCACACCAATATTTGTCATGAACTACTACAGTAATAAAATAAGAATAAATTAAATTGGAGAGAAGTGTAACAGAACTTGTTTTGTGGAAATTAAAAGAATTGCAGCTTTATGTTTTAGATGTCTAAGTGGATGCACAAAACTGGAGTTTAATAAAGTTATCTGTTTTATATACACAAATTTTGAGATATAAATTATTATAGTGAAGTTATTTACAGACCTAAAACTGAATGAATTAAAATAAAAAGTTCAGGAAGAAAAGAAAAGGGGGCCTAAACCTCATCCTTAAAGTTCTTCTAAGAGAAAAGATTTAGAAGAAAAGATTATAGCCAAAGTCCAGTGATTGATTACTTTGCAAATCTGGAGGAAAATTCGGAATTTGTGTTTTACTGACAAACAAAAATGAAAAGGTATCAAAAAAGAATCAGTGAGCATCCATCAAATGAAAACAATGTTACATAAGAATGGATTTTGAGATAGGACCTTTGGGATTAACAGCATGGGATCTTTCTGGATGTTTCTCAAGGGTAGGTTTATGTTATTGCTTCTTTCTTTTTCTGGTTATCTATCATAGTTTAAGAATGTGAATTCTTTGTAATATTTCTTATTCGCAAAGTCTTTACCTATACTTATGTCTTCAAGTGTCCTGTCTGCCCTATTCTGCATCAGATTTAGTGTTTCTCAGCAAATAAATATATTAAAAAATGTTCAACATCACTGGCCATTCATAGATGCAAATTAAAACAACAATGACATTCCATCTCACCTTGGAAATAATGACTATTTTCAAGAAATCAACCAATAACGAATGCTGGCAACACTATGGAGTAAAAGGAACTTTTCCCCACTGTTGATGGGTGTGTAGATGTTACAACACTTGTGGAAATCAGTGTAGAGATTCTCTAAAAAAGTAGGATTAGAAGTCCAATTTGACACAGATACTGCCTTTCTGGATATCCTCCCAGAAGAATTAAAATCAACACAGTACAGCAATATATATTTACCCATGTTTATAGCAGCACAATTTGTAATAGCTGAATTTTGGAAACAAATGTCCATCAACTACAAAATAGATTTTAAAAAAAGATGTGATCTATTTATACAATGCAGTATTACATTTTCATAAAGAAGGATAAACTGAACACTTTTATAGGAAAATGGATGCAACTCCAGACTATACTCATAAGTGAAATAAAACTCATTTGTAAACTTTTTTTTTCCCCTAGTGTGAGAAGCTGAAAAATAGCATCCAAAATGTATAATAGATATTGTGAAATGGAAAGAAACTATTCAAAAGGAAAGAGAAACTGGGATGGGGAAATGGAGAACAAGAAGGGAAAAGCAAGATATATATATATCTATATATATCTATATATATATGAAATTTGAGATAGTTGTACTATTAATGTCTCTTAGCTCATTGAAAAGAAAGGTTTGTGCTAGTTTTGTTTGGACAATTAAATGCCTATATCTTGTACTTAGAGTAACTAATTTAAAGATAATGTTATGCAATGTATTAACTGCTGTTACTGGCCAATTATCATGTTTTGAAAAATGTTTCCCTTTAAAATAAAATTAAAAAAAAAGATTTTATGTTTCTCTTTTAATATTTAGATCTTTGTTCCATTTCAATTTTAGTTTAGTATTTGGTGAAAGACATGGGGATTGGTGAAATCTTCCGTATGTGGAAAACCAGGTTTTTCCAGCACCATTGACTGAAAAGTTTGCCTTTCTTACAGTGAAGATGTTTGGAACCTTTGTCTAAGGTAAGGTGGTTGAGTGTGTTTGGAATAGTTTCTGTATCATCTAATCTGTTCTGATTATCCTCAGGGTTTTTTTTTATTCGTTTTTTTGTTTGTTTTGTTATATTTACCAGTGCCATGCTGTTTTCACATGGTATTTTTGTAGTAAAATTTCAAAGCAGTGTTGTGATACCTTCTGTGTTGTTTTTGTCACCTAGAATTGGTTTTACTATTTTAAGTCTCTTCTGGTTCCAAATGAATTTCAGGATGATTTTCTCTAATTCTGAATTGTATGTTATTGGTAATTCTATCAAAATCTATGTAATAATTTTGGGAGTATGGAGTTTCACTGAATTAGTTCTTCATACCCAAGAACAAGGAATATCTTTCTATTTTCTGAAATTTTCTTCAGTTGCCTTTTTCACAGTACTTTTCTTTTCTTTTCTTTCTTTTTTTCTTTTGTACCAGGGATCGAACTCAAGACTTCACATTTGCCAAGTAGGCCCTTATGCTGCTGAGCTAAACCTGCAGTACTATAGTTTACAATTTAAAGTTCTTTTACTTCCTTTGTTAGATTGATTCCTAAATATTTCATTTTTTGATGTTATTGTGAAGGTGTGGTTTTCCTAATTTTGGTCTCAATGAATTTGTTGTTTTAGACACATATGCTTTTGATTTTTAAGTGTTGACTTTATATCCAGCTGTGCTACTGAATTTGGTTGTTCAATATAGCAGATTTTGCTGAATTTTTGAGGTCTCCTATGACATATATATATATTTACATATACATATATAATAAACTAAATACATATGTCTATTTAATTTTACATATATAAATTGGGTTCCTTGTAGACACATGTATGACATTTCCACCAATAGTATAAACTGTCAGAACTCATGAAAAGTGACAAATAAATTTTAGTCAATAATGCAACTCTGCTGAAAGCACTCCCAGTAAGGATTTTATAATTCTAAGAAAATGATTTCATTATGGTTTTAGTAGCTCTTGTACTAAATTAATTGAAACTAAATGAGATTATATGAGAGTTTAGAAAATAAAATGAGTGGATTTATAAATAAAACAACAATGAAAGCATTGAATAAAATAAACAGAAGCTGGAATTTAGCTTAGTGGCATAAGCGCCTGCCTGGCAAGCGTAAGGTCCTGAGTTCAACCTCTGGTACCTAAATAAATAAATATACTCATTGAACACACGTACCAATGATTCCAGTAGTTTTCTTGATATGGATTCACAATAAATTAAAAAAGTAAAAAGAATTTTAAGTATATAAGAGGAAAAGTGTGTTTTAGTTGACAGTTTGTAGAGGTTTCAGTCCATAGATGCTTGGCTCCAATGCAGGGTGACATGGTAAAGTAGCACGGAAGAATAGAAACACTCCACAGCATGGCAGGCAGTAGACTATGAGACATTCTTCCTTTCCTTTTTATTCTATATGGGCTATAAGCCTATAGGTTGGTGCCACCCTCATCCATTTCTTTCTTCTGTAAATCTATCAACCATCTGTTCTACACCTCTCTGCAGACTAATCCGGTATCATACATCCATGGTCCAGTAACTTCCAAAAGACTCCACTATGAGTGCATGAGACTATGAGGGATAACTAGATACAAACTTAACAGTAAGGACACATCAATTTCACCTCATGATTAATTTCTGACATGAGATCCTTTAAAATAAATTTGAAAAGGCACACATTTTCCTCTTTATTTTAAATTGTCATGCTTGAATATACTGTCACAGATATGAATTCTTTTGTTATGATATTTCATCTTTTTAAATTTTTAAATTTTAAAAATATTTTATGGTACAATGTAATAAACTCGAATTTTCTTTTTGTCATTTTGTTTGACATTTAAATTAATAATATTGTAATATAATGCTGCTGAAATTTACTTAATTTCTTCAATGTTCTGTAATTGAAGGGCAACTTATTATTCTTTCAAGAGAATTCAAAATGTTTTTTAATACTACAATGTGTCTTGATTAGATCACTTATTTTGAAATATTTTTAATTGATCACTGTTTCCTTCCCATGTATCATCTAGTGACATTTTATAGGAGCAGCATCTCCCGATGGATGGTTACTTGTTGTAGAGAACTGGTTTTTTGACTTTTGCTTGTTAATTTTTTTTAATAAACCAGTGCAGTGGATCTAAACCAGAGCCCTGTACATGTGAAGCAAGAACTTTATTAGTCAGCTACAACCCTACCACAGGATTTTTCCAAGGGAAATAGACAGAATTACCCTACTACTCTTAGCACCAGGCCTGCTCAGTGTATAATTCATGATGCTGTTCATTTTTTAAACCATATAGTACCCTTATAAAATTTTCTAGTATGATTCATGTAGACTATATGTGGGGACAAATATACTGAAGCTTCATATTACAGACGATATTTTAACTATTTAAACAGACTATCATTCAGGAACAAACAGTTTTTAAATATTTCCCCAAGTTTGAATTCTGTATCCCATACTAGTGTCTTCACATTAATCAACACAGATAAAGTTCAAGTTATTTAATTAGGCTTGAGTGTGACAGCATATTTATCATCACCTTAAAAAGTCAAAGTAGAATTCACAACATTCTTGAGTACTTAAAAGTTAATTGAAATCTATAAATTAATAAGAAATTTAAAATCGAGTTATGTAGCATCAAAAGTCAGTGTTCTTTTAAAAGAAAACACAGCATGCACTTGCATACTATTGCTACGGCTGAGTTTTGAGAAATAATGTCTTGTATCTGCAAATGTTAAATGTGAATTTGTAAAATGTCATGATTTAATGACTTAGGAATATAACTTTCTGTATCTTTTTCCTACATCTTTTCAGTATTGCAAGAGCTATTTTATTATAATTTGTTCTTCAGTCATGTGTAGCTAACACAAGCTTCAGATTTAGTACCTGTTTCTAGCTTTTGTGTGAAATTGTTCCCCCACCCTAATTCATTTGCTAAAATCCAAATTTTCAGTATTTATGAATGAGAATTTACTTGAAAATAGAATCACTACAGATACAATTAGCAATAGTAAGATGAGGCTGCACTGAAAAAGGTAAACTATTAATACAATATGATGCTCATCTTTCTAAAGAAGAGAAATTTAAAAATAGAAATATAAATTAGGAGAATGCCATGTGAAGATTGGAACTGATGTTACCCGAAGCCAAAAGATGCCACTATTTCTTTAAAATTTCTAGGAGAGATACATGGAAGAAATTTTCCTTCATATACCTCAGTAGAAAACAACTCTGTTCACACACTTATTTTATATTTCTAATCTCTAGATATGTGAGATAATAAATTAATGTTGTATAATACCTTCAGTTCTTGGTACTTTCTTAAAGCAGCAAACTAATTTGGTGGTTTTTATGCTTTATATGCAAGTTAATACTTACTGCTTCAGTGTCTTACAAAAATGAAATGCGCAAAACAGTTACTCTCCAAACCATAGATCTTATTCTTGTGGAACTTTCTCTTTCAAATGTTAAAACTAACATTAGGAAAATAATCTAATAATTCCATTTAGAAAATAACTGATTCACATGAAGATTAAAATTTGTAATACTTGAAATTTCTGAATTATTGGGAAAAGTGCAAGTTAACATAAACTTTCTTTTTTTTGTTCTTACATTGAAAAATGTCTCTGAAACATCATTTTGATCATCTAGTACATCTTCTGCAGTAAGATTAATAATGCATCTCCTTTGGGCTATATCTGCACAAAATATAAAATTTATCTTCATTTCAATGGGATTATCAATCGCCAACCCTTGTATAGAATTCAGATGAAGAACATCGGCATGTGATTTTGGAAACTGAGTATCTTTCATGTGCTTTCTTCCAATGAAAAGGTGCACGTTAGTGGATTGTATCTTGTACCACTCTCATAAAGTCTTATAGTTAAAACTTTCTAATATCAAGAATGGGTGGAACCTAAATAATTTATTTTTAGTTTTTCCTACTTCACATTATTGATTCAATAAAGAATTTTGGGCAATATATGAATATAGTCATTCCTTATTTTTCATTCCTATACATTTTGTTTGAAGAAACATTCTCATTTTAGTTTCTGAGTGGTGATCTGTAGATTCTGGGCATCAGTAAAGACAGCTGATTTGTATAACAAAATATCTGTACCCACAATGAAGAACATTGTGTTCTAGTAACTGCCCCTTTAAGACATCTGTTGTGATCTCTGATCCCTGGAAGTCTAATTTTAGGAAATGAAAAATAGGGGCTTAGATATTAACCTAGATATATGTTTACCTCTATCAGAAGTCTGTGACTTTCTACAGGAAAGACGCTACTTTCCATAATTAAATTAATAAACTCATCATTTTAGCATTTTAGATGTCAAGTACTTATTTGAACAGTGGAGGAATCTTTAACATTATGCCCACGTATCACAGTTTCTCAGTCTATTTATATTATTCCCAATATTAGGAAGAGGTTAACATCATGGTCAGTTCTTGCTTCTTAGAATAAATCTTATGCTAGAACCTAAGATTATGATTGCAAATATAACATATACATAGGTCAATTTTGTCTATTAACATGTTGAGAGCTGCAGTTTGATCCAACCTCCAAAAAGTCATTTCAAATGGATCCAATATTTATTCATAAGAAGAATGAACAACAAGGTATAAATATATATTATTAATTTGTCTTAATTAAAAATTAGTTATAAGAATATTATATATATATTGATCGTCTTTCTCCAACAGGATTATAACACTCTAAATTCTCAAGTATGTAATCCTTTTTGTGCAAATATCTTGAAACAAAAAGCAAAACTCACCACTACATAAAGTTTCGCCTAAGTAGAAGCTAGACACAAAAATGGGTCAAGACTTCACAAAGGTGATTATCCCAAGACAAATGTTCTGCATCAAGGCCAAGCCTCCTGTCCTCAAATATAGCACTAACAAAGTACTAAATTCTACCTCTTGAAATCACTGTGCTTTCAAATGAGAGTGATAAACTTTTGTCAAACAGCTGTTCAGGCAGTATTTCTGTTTGCAAAACAGAAAGGGTCAGGACAAAACAGCCTGAAAAAGTACTTCCTCTTCTAATACCAAATCGTTTTCCACTTTGCTTGTCTCTTTGTAAGCCCCAAAGTAGAATCCTCTGCTATCACAGCGAGTTTAGCTCTCATTCCCTGCAAATATGCAAAACTCTGAGCTAACAACAACAACAAAAAAAAGACTGTGTTTTTTTTGTCTGTACAATTTAAAATCTAGATATTGTTTCTAGAATCTATACTAAAATTATAGGTTTTGGATAAAAACATGACCTTTCCTTTAGCTTCTATGATTAGCCCCGCCTGTAAATCAAAATCAATTTGAAGGTATTTACACTTCTATAATGATATTTATTTTTAAAAACTGTATTTCATTTTTAAAGACCCTAGTGGAAAAAGAATTCAAACAGAGGGCTGGGGATTTATCTCAGTGTCATAAGCACTTGCCTGGCAGTTGCAAGGTCATGAGTTCAATACCCCCATACCAAAAAAAAAAGAACTTGACCAGAGATAAGAGAAAATTTATTTAATCTACCAATGATATTATAAGCAACAAGTAATAAACCTCTTGGGTAGCACATTTGCTGGTGGTTTTTTGTTTGTTTGTTTTGTTTTGTTTTGTTGGTCAAAGAAATTTTTGCTGTCAAGAGTCAGGCAGATTTGAATTTAACTGTCAGTTCTGCACTTACTAAATGAGGTAGCCTTTCTATGACTCAATTTCTTCAAAGTAAAAGGGATATAAAATAGCTTTTATATTGTGATTGATATGTAAATAAATCACTGGGTCCACTAAAATACTAATTGTTGAGGATTTTATTTTTATTACTTGAGTGACTACTGGTTACAATTCAGTTAAAATAATCAGTGAAATTGTATCTAAAAGACAAGTTGTACCCACTCAAACCATTATACTTTTTCTTTTACTATATGCAAATAAACCCATCATAAATGAAATTGTTGAGCTTTGCATAGTCACTAATGGTTTAGGTTCATAAGAAAAAATAAGTGCATAAGATACTAAGTAGGAAGCTATCAGCAGAGGATTTGCCTCTAGTGTCTTCATTGCGAGAGAGCTGTTTTTCCCAATGAAAGAGTGGAAATGACGTATTTTAATCTCTATGTGAATAAACACAACTGCCAAATATATAAATGGTATTCATCAATGGGGGAGATTTAGCTACAGAACACTTATATCAGGATATATCCGGCCCAGTTAGGACTTTTATGGTAATCACACACGAACCATATACAATTATGAATATATGACTTGAGATACATTGTATCCATGAAAGGACATGCTTCATGTCACGAAGTGGTCTCTTACATAATGAATAAGTAATGAATTCACAGTCATGATTTACTTAGTCATCTTGAATATTGACTCTGAGATAAGGAGATTTTTAGTCAGCTGTCACTATTTGTTCCCTTGAAATAAATATGCATGCTAGGAAATACTTCCTATTCTTGGGAATCCAATTTGACGATCAAATATGAGATGTGATAAAAATGCAGTCAATGTTTAAATTAAAAATGATTACAGTAGAAGACATATTGCCATTAATGCCCTCTCAAAATCTTGCTCCTTGCTTCAAAGACATGCCATCATTCTTGCTGCTTTCCTCAGCAGTTCTGGAACTGCTCTTTTGTTTTTGTTTGTTTGTTTGTTTTTTGGTACCAGGGATCGAACTCATGACCTCACACTTGCCAGGCAGGAGCTTATGCCACGGAGCTAAAGCCCAGGCAGTCTTTTGTATCTTTGAATGGTGACCTCAATTTTCAGAATTGAGTCAAAATTTCCATCAAACAAAAACATTATAGTGTGTCCTTATTTGCCTTCACCAGATCTGGGATCATTCAAGTCCTGATTCTTCCCTAAAGTCACAATGACCAGGAAAGATCATTTCAAATTGTTTTGATTCAATTAAGGACATCTGGCAGTCATGAGAATACAAGTAAAGTCTCTCAAAAAAGAGGAACTCCAGAATTGCTCCAGAAAATAGTAGGTATGATGGAAAACAGGGGTTCCAAATGAGGCAGAGTTCTTTGAGAAGGATTAATGGTAATATGTCTTTTACTAAAATTTCCAAAACCTTTTTTACCACTCACTATAATTATTGATTATGTATCATGTACGGTTTTATGTCACATGTTACAGGAAAATCTATTTTACCTGGGTTCAGTTTTCATGAGAATTTTTTTCCCTACACAAAGCCTCTTTTTTTCTGTCTCCTATTTCTCTCCATCAAAGCTGAGTGAAATCCTGTAGTTATGAAGCAATAATCTATTATGGTTCTCAAGTGAGTATACTAATCTAGCAAAGATACACGTATAATTGGATCTTTTCTTTTTTTCGCTCTCTTCCCTTTCTTCTTTTTCTTTTTCTTTTTCTTTTTCCCCTTCCCCTTCTCCTTCTTCTTCTTCCCCTTCCCCTTCTTCTTCCCCTTCTTCCTTCTTCCTTCTTCTTCTTCTTCTTCTTCTTCTTCTTCTTCTTCTTCTTCTTCTTCTTCTTCTTCTTCTTCTTCTTCTTCTGCTCCTGCTACTGCTACTGCTTCTGCTTTCTTCCACTTACGTTCGGAAAGCTGGACAAGTGTGTGTTGAAAAATACTTGCCTCCAGTGAAATGAGAGCACAGAAAAGGCTGATATTGACTCTAAGGACAAAGCATGTCCTTCAGCAGCCTCTCTCTCACTCTTGCATGTTAGGTAATGTTCTACCACTGAGATATATGTCTAGGTCTTAATTTCTTTATCAATAGAGAGATAATTTCCATTCTCAATCTGCTGGCTTTTGTAGCTTCATAATTGTTCTCCAATCAAATATGTAAAAGGAGTATTATTTATTATTTCCCTCAAGTCTCCAATGTGACATTTACCGCCGTGGTGCTCCTCAAGGCTGAGGAGATAGAACTAATTAAAATGATTATTAAATCGATAGGTCATGCTAAAATAGTAATAATGTAAAGTGCATAAGAATTCTTAAGCAAGAGTATTCTGTTGTGAATAACAAGTGATATGCTAGAGCTAGCTCTTACTTTCCCATGAAAGCTAACTGTGAGGTTCTCTTTATAATTCTACATCCAGGGGCATTATGTCGGTCATTTAGTATTTATACCACCAAAATTAGCAATCATTTAAAATCATGTCTTCTTCCTGTCACCAGAAAATTGATTCTAAATATTTATGAGTACCATAAACTTTAACTGTTTAAAATTCTCAGAATGAGGATAGCAGAATAACATTTCTAATATCATAAATATCCACAATTCCCTGAGAGATACTATACTGGAGTGTACTGAAAGTTGTAACATTGCCAATGACCCTTAAAATGAGGATAGGATTTGGATACTATTACTACTATCTGACATAAAACAAATAATACAACTAAAGGTAGGGAACGAGGACTTCTAAGAACAGCTAAATTTAAATGCTAAATATTTACAGCTAAATATTTAAAAGATCTTTTACATCTATATTTTATTTTAAAAAGAAACTATTTATTACATTATTAAAATAGTCAAACTATGCTTCTTACTTTTTATTTTAAAGAGAAAAATAAAAATAAAATAGTTTCAAAACAGTTTAATAGGAGAGTTACAATAATTAATACATTGCATATTGTTAACGTCTTAATAACATTTTAGTAGTTCTGTTAATTTTTTAAAACAATACTTTATTGTGTTATTTTGTAACAAACATTTTAGAAGTTGATATTTTATATTTTAATGTAATATAAGCAGATGTTAAAATTTAACTCTTTATGTACATTGTAAAAAATGAAGTATAAAAGAGATTAGATAAAGAAATTCAAACATATTTAAAGTAAGTTATATAAGGAGTTTATAATTCAGTAAGCTTAATGAGAGATTAACTGGATACTTTGGATACTTCATGTGTGCCTTCAATAAAATCTACACATTTATTTTAAAGAAGATGGAAATTATGTATCTTACATTGGAAATTTTCTTACCAAGGGAAAATAGACTGGAAAATTTTAGCCAGAAATATAACACCTCTCAGCTGCATATTTGAGATATAGATAGGTTGATGGATAGATATGATTAAAATTTAAATATAATAAGACTGTCATTTATTTGATAGGCTAAAAATACAATTTAAGTCATTGAATTGGTGCTGTGACATCTTGATTTGCTTTTGAAATCTGATAGTCTTCTTTTAGATTGATAAAATAAGTCAAAATAAATGAGTCATCCTGTAAGATAAAGGAAAGAAAAGCAGTAAAAAATTCTACATAGAGGAACCAAATATGATGCATGAAAAAATAAACTGAATACATCAATAAAATTATTTCTGTTGCAATCATTACAAGGAAATAGTAATTCATTAAATGCAAACATAAATGCTGTTTTGCAATTGCTCAAAATAACAATAAGTATAATTTAGAATAACATTAAAAATAATTTTGATTAAGAGTTTAATACCAGAAGGATGGAAAAGTGATCCAACAGCTATATTCCTTTTCTAGAGCTGGTTTGTACCTATCGCCTATCATAACAATGATGTTTTAAAGTGTCTGTAGCACTCTGAATGTTGAATTAATTTGCATTAGTATTTCATGAATAAATATACCATTTAAAATTTCTCATCTTCATTATTCATTTAACATTTTCTTTTGCCATTGTTCTTATGTTTTTTATACAGAAAGAGTCTAATGTATTGGATAAGCAAATTAATTTCTGGAGTGGATACACTGTATTAGTTCTGAGACTTCAGGCAAGTCACTTCTCACTCTTCAAAGATTTATAGTTTCTTTCACCTAAAAGGGATACAGTCATTCATTAATTATTATGATTAAATGTAATATTGCTTAACACATGAAAAACATGAAAAAAAGTTTTTACAGTAAAATAAATATAGTATTAGCAAAGTTACTATTTGTTAACATCCCTTTGTCTTTAGTAAAAAGCCATGTAAGTCATAGGGCTATATTTCATATATCTTTTTGCACATTAGAAGTGGCGCTCTCTCCAAAATGTAACTTGTTATGTTACTTAGAAGAGTTGTACCAAATCTTATAACTTATTTGGACTTCTAATTGTTACTGTTTTATTTTTATCTTTTTATTTAGTGATTTTATAATCAAGGAAATTAGTCATAGATATACATACCTTCAATTAAAAAAACAGACAATGCTAAATTAAATCCAAAAGCTTAATTCAGTGGATCAGTTTTAATAGCTATCATTTATCAAATATGTTGTTCTCTCTCCTGTTTCTACCATTAAATAATATTAATGTTCTTAATTTTTAATTGCAAATATCACAGTTGAGTCAAGGACAGCATACTAATGATTTTTGCCATTATTTCAGCTCTAAGATTATCAGTGAATATAATACATTTTCCAGACATCATTATAAAGACACAATATAGGAAAATAACTATGCTGTAAAATTTGACATAGCATGTATTTTAATATAAAAATCATTCTATTGATATATCTCATTTTGAGAATGTCTCAAAGTTTTGAATACATTTTTAAATTCTCCACTTTCTAGCAGTTTGATGCAGAGAAATTTTTATGAGTTATAATAAATATATCAGTGTCCACAGAGAAAAATGAAGAATTGAGAGAAAAGCAGTGTTGTTTTGTTTAGGAAATTATAATTAAATTTAAGAGAAATGGGTTTCATATTCTTGCTTATTTGTTTTAGATTGTAAATCTAGTGTCACTCATGAAACTAATAATTTGTTAAGACCAGAATTTATCTTATCTTTGCAGAAAAACAAAAAAATAAAATTTTCTTTTATGATATTAATGAAAGACTTTTACGTGAATCATCTTTTAAAAGAAACCTAACAAGCATAAATGACTCTCAAACACATGTAAACAATACAATTTCTTAAACATTTCCTGGCTTCATTAAGAGCAGAATATAAATATCTATACCTAAATCAAGTTAGAATTACTGAATAACCAGAAAGAAAGCTAGCGCTAATTTACTAGTATTATCTTTCCTTGAATATGTTAAGAAATATGAATAAAATTGTTTAATTTAACTGAAACGTTTTAAATTGCTGTCAGGAGGATAAGTGAACTTTTACACCTTGGGATTTATATTGTTTTATATTGAAGTACTTATATTGGGATTTATATTGTTTTGTATTGAAGTATTTACATTGAAAATTTAGGTAGAAATTACCTGTTCAAGGTTCAAACTTTGCACGTATTTGTTATGCTAAGTTTTCAGTTAAGCTACACTTTCACAGATCTCAGGAAATCCTGTGACTTAACATAGATCTTCATAAACCAACTCGACTCACTTTGTTCCAACTTCAGAAACTAAGCATTATATCTCAATTTCCATTTAGGTTTTTCCTTTTCTGCCTATACAAAGGTTCACTTCTCTAATCATAAGAAATACTTCTAAATAGACTTACAATAAAAGCTATTCTTGTTTTACCATTGTGCAGTCTTTTGATCTCTATCATTTTTAATAAAAATCTCCCTCAGTGTCTAATATATTTATATAAATGAATAGAGTAAACATATGTGCCATTAATTATAACAGATGTTGAGGATAAAACATTGGCACATTTCCTGCCTTACAAAATTTTTGTTATATGTAGTGTGTACTTGTACATGAAAGTAGAAAATTATAATTTGGGTGACATGCTATAAGAGTTAACATAATAGATGCCATAGCACAATTAAATCACACTCAGTGAATTTCTGGTAGGCCAAGTGAGGCTTTCAGAAGACAAGAGGGATAAAAACAGGCTGAAGATTGGGACAGAATTAATCAGGTAAGACGTAAATATCAAAGAGCATACAAAGAGATCTAGAGGTGAATAAATGTTTGAAAATGCCTGAAGACTGGAAGAAATTCACTGTAGTGAGATAGTAGAATGTGAGAACATACTGACAGATGAAGTAGGAAACATGAGCAGAATTTAATGAAAAAGAACTTTGTACTGATTTTTCACAAGAATGAATTATTTCGGGGGCTGGGTTTTTAGCTCAGCGGCATAAGCGCCTGCCTTGCAAGCACGTGGTCGTGAGTTTGATCCCTGGTACCGATTAAAAACAAAACAAAACAAATCAAAAAACAAACAAAAAACCCCAGCAACTTGGAGATATTAAGGGACTTTAAGCAAGAATAAGATTGAAATAATAAAGACCAAGTAAGTTTGAATGAAAGGATGACTGTAAGCCTAATGATAATTCCAATTGAGGCAGTCTAGATAATTTTACCTATCACAAGCAAAACAGAAAACAACCTTAACACAGAAATCAAAGTAACCTACCTATGAAGTTTAAGTAGAATAAAATATTTAGGGAAAATATTTGATACTAAATTGGTCAGATACCTTTAAATCTTCCCCCACCCCCCTTTGGCAATGGCAGCATTTAACAGTTTAGGGCCTTCCATTTTCTGATTTCCAAAACACTGTTCTTATTTTGGTTTTCTTTTAGTTTTCTTTTTGCTCTTGTATTTTACTGCAAGCTTCCAGTTGTTGTTTGCTTATTTGTTTTTTCTATGTATGATAAAGATTTGTCTTTGGTCACTGTGATTTAGCATTTCATGTTCTCTTCCTCGGGATATTTCTCTTATCTCTGGATTCACCTACCTTCGTAGGTGAGGAATCTGTGTTTCACATCACTACTGTGTGTCTCCCATTGAATTAGACCTGCTCAGTCCAGACATTTATTTATTAAATAAATGTTCCGCCAGCATTCATTATATCATGACTTGCAAATCTAGTGTTTTGTTTCAATATTTCCATTGTTATTATAATGACTTGGTCAATTTGATCAAGTCAGAACATTAAGATGTAGCCCAAGGTCCTTAATTTCTGTCCCCTCTCTTACTGGGTTTCCAGGGAGACTTGCTTATACTACTATGTCCAACTTTTTGAAATCTACAGCATTTCCTCATCAATTATCACAGAGCTAGTTTTAAAAAAGGGATTCAAATATGTGCTATATCAACAAGTGAATGGTTCTGATTTCCATCTTCCTAGAGTTTATGTTCCATATTATGCTCTAGTATATATTAGAGCAAAATCTCAGTAAGTCTTCCCACAGAAATCATTTTCCTTCTCTATCTCATCATTTAAAGTGAATCCAGAGTAATTTTTATAAATCGAAATATAATTGGCATAATCATTGTCTTCAAGTTAATTTCTATTTCTGTATTCCTTTAAAAACACACTAAAAATTACTTAGCATTTTTGAGTTCTACTTCCTTTGCTGATTTTGTTAGATACTGCTCTGGTAAGTTCACTTAACATCTTTTTTTTTTTTTTTTTTTTTTGTCTTTTTGAGACAGGGTCTTGCTATGCAGTTCAGGCTGGCCTTGAGCTCACTTTGTAGCCCAGGCTGGTCTCAAACTTGCAAAGATCCTCCTGCCTCAGCCTCCCGAGCACTGGGATTATAGGCATGAGCCACCACTCCCGGCTCATGTAACATCTTTGCAGACTGAAAATTTCCTCTTCTCAGTGGAGGTATCTCCTGTTTTTCTTTGGATTCTGCTGAGCTGTCTCCCCAAAGAAATATCCAAGCCTTTCCACCTAAAACATAGAGGCAAATCTTTTATGCTTCTCAGCATTTTATTGGGTAGTTAATCCTCAACATCCTTCTGCTACGTTTGGGAATTTTCTCAAGATAAGGATCCTGAACAATTTATTTCCTTGTATTCCATATTTAGAATAGGTAAAAATCATGTTAGACCCTCAGCAACTGTTGGTTTAGTAAAACAATCAATATAGTACCTATGGAAATATAATTTATTTGCACTTATAAATTGCATACTAAGGGTAAGATAATATTATTTGAATGAAGAAAATGTTCACTAGAAATCTGACACCGAGGATAGTCTGGAAAAAGAGCTATCAGAAGAAATTCTGTGGATCACAGGGAATAACAATCTACTTAGGTTACGGCTTCTCACTTATATATTCCTCAGAGGAGCCATCTGAGAACAGCCATTAAGAATGACTTTTTCTCAGGTTCTCTCCATTAGTAGTGAGCTCATAAAGTCAAAGAGCAAAAGCTTTTAAGGACCATCTTCTTAATAAGAGGAATAGATTACTTCATAAAGATACTAGAAATTTCCACAGGAATAAATCAAATAAAACTTACTGCTCTTCTTTGTTTTATTTATGTATATATTTTTATTAGGGGACATCAGCAAATTTCAAAATGTAGCACACAATTGTTTTTTATTTGGTACTGGGGACTGAACTCATGACTTCACGCTTAATCCACTGAACTAAATCCCCAGCCTGTAGCACACACAATGTTAATACTTCTATAGTACTAGTACTTAGTATAACCTCAAATAGTCTTGAAGGCCTAATGATTGTAAATCTATTCATTTATGCACAATTTATTCACGTTTTTAAATTAGTTGTTATAGAAAACTGAATGCAAATGTATGAAAGCAATAATGAATACTAGTCTTTAAATATGAATGTTCAGAGCTTTTCAGAATAAAACCAACATCAGCTTTATTCTGAGGTGGAAAATGATCTTTATTTGGCAGATTCTTTTTTGATCAAGGAGAATTATAAATAATAATGAGTTCATGTAATTTTTCTGGCAGGCCTAATTCTTCTTAGAGATCCTTACTAGAAATTCAGACATAGTTTTAAAATAACAATGGAGTATGTAAACCCAGCACTTGGGAGGCTGAGGCAGGGGGATTGCTGAGAGTTCAAAACTAGCTTGGGCTACAAAGTGAGTTCAAGGCCAGCCTGAACTGCATAGCGAGACCCTGTTTCAAAAACAAACAAAAATGAAACGAAATAAAATAAAAACAGTGGATGCTTACAATAGAAACTTAAATCTGCTTAAGACTTTATTAACACTGAGAATAAACTATATAACTGATGCATTAACTTAAAAGTCTAAATAGTTTCTTTATTAAAACTTAATATATTTTTCAAGTATATATTGTCTCTGTTGAGTATATTTAATGAAATATTTCTATAAAGTAGGGTTTAAGGAAACAGGAAACTGGACAAAATATGTAAAATTAATTTCCCCTTTATTGAAGGATAGATATTCAAACATTAAATGAATGTCTGAAACTGGGAATAGTACAAAACATAGTAATTCATTATTTTTCAATGTTAGCTAAAGATTTATCTTGCATTATGTTTCTAATTTAATGCATTTTGAAATGCAATAGTAGCATGACTTTTTTGCCTTCTTCACAATTTAATGGGAAGATATTCTTCCTACCATAGATTTTAGCAATCTCAGCACAAGGTATATTTTCTTTCATTATTAAGTGAAAAACTTTCACTTTTTCACTGAAAGAAAGCACTTTTTTATGACTCCCCTTTTTCATGTCTTAATGCCAGAATCACCTCTCCTGTGCTTTAGCACTGTTACTAAGTAAAGTATGGGTTAGGTGACCTTGCCCCTCTGTGATTCAGTGCAGCCCAATCTGCTGCTCAAGATGGCTGCTCAAGGAGGCACATAGTATAGAAAAAAGCAATAATTCCCATTGTAGGAAAGATGGACCAGGACAACGAGAGATTTTGTTACTCTACTCAAATGGCATGTAATTTAAAACCTATAGAATATTTATTTCTAAAAAATTTTCCATTTAAGATTTTCAGAACACAGTTGATCCATGTGGTGAATGAAATGACAGAGCCAAATGACAGTTATGTGGATATTACTATGTAATTGTTTAAATATAAGTTTAAACTTTTATTTAGAGAATTAGAATTCAAAGGAAGCCTTCTTCCAATCTGAGAAGCCCTGAGACAGCCCATGCTCTAAACAGAAATCTCATCTTGACTGCTAATTGGGGCTACTGAAATATCTACAGTGTGTGTGTGTGTGTGTGTGTGTTTGGAGGAGTTATATAATTTTAATCAACTGGGACATGTGTTATGCCTTGGCTAATTCTGTACTTGAAAACAGAAGAAACATTTTCTTATCATCCTTGAAGACTGTGGGGTAATGTGAATACAAAATCTTCTTCTAACAAACTCAGCCACTATAAATTTGAGAATTCTATTAGCAAACTGCAGCAGTCACACTATATTTCCTACCTTAACTTTGAAAGGCACCAACTGAACTTGAAAAAAAAAAAAAGAAAGAAAAAAGAAACATAAGAATCTTAGAATCTCTCCCAATGCTCTCCATAACCAGTATGAAATTATTTTAGTTGCTTTGGAAATCAGGTTTTAACTGTGTTTAGTTACAGGATCACACTAATACAGCTTGACATCAAATCAGTTAACAACCCTAAAACACACATATGTGTAAACATGTACATATATAATTTGTACATTCACAAATTTTTTACAAGACTGCATTGTGGTTCCATTATTCAGAGCTGCTTCTCTTAACATATAAAATGTCATAACATTTAAATTAACAGACTACAACAAGCAGTTTGAACTACGTCACAGTAATTACTTTAGAGACAATCTTTGGACTCTACAGTCTCTGAATGTTTAGTATCATGTTAAAAGTAATAGTCTCCAAGTCACGAATTTTAACTGTATTTTGCCCATTGCTTGGAGACACAGAAACAATATGTTGTGTTTAACATAATACCCTGACATTACAGAGGAATAATTTATGCACAATATTAAAAATAGTATTTTTCTTGCATGGAATGAGTGATATTTCTATGGTAATTTATTGTGTATGACTTGGACTATATAAATAATAAATCCTCTTTCTAGACTACAAGCTGGTAAAAAAAAAGTTCTTTTCAAATCCTGTAACCCTTACAAAAATAGGAGTAAAATATAAAACCTCATCAGTTTTAGTTTAGTTCTACTTTTTGCAACTTTTGATAATGAAAATAAGCATGGCTTAAGAGCAAGATGTCACTTTGCAACAAAAGCTGCCTATGATTTGAAAGTGTACATCTGTATTTTTCCAAGGAACACACTGCTTTCTACTCTCCAAGGCCTTGGAAAATGACTTACATAATCACTGTAAAGCTATTTATCAATGGATCATTGCTACTTGGGAAGTGAGAGAACCATGATAGATCGTACAACTCACTTGGATTTATTTATTTTTTTTTTTTGCAGTACCGGGGATCGAACTCACGACCTTGCGCTTGCCAGGAAGATGCTTATGCCACTGAGCTAAATCCCCAGCCCTTGGAATTATTTTAATAATGGAAAAACCCTGGACATGAGCACACTCATACTGGCCAGTTAAATATCCAAGCCATGGGTAATGAGAAAGCTCAGCTATCAATCCTTCCTTATGTTTTTTCGGTATGAGCGTGGAATGGCTAAAAATATCATGTGGAATAAAATCATTTAAATATATATCAAGTAATTTCAAGAATATAACTTTTATTCATATTAGTTTTTCTATTTGTTATGAAATTATAGATGAACCAGGCTAAAGCCTGGAAAATTCAGAATGTCATTGCCTTACACTACTTATTCAGTAAGATGTGAAACCTAGTAGAAAATCATATTCACTTTCACTATTTGTGGTTGTAGCCCATTCCTTATGGATAATTAGGGAAAAGGTTTTCCAAAATAAATGTTACAGAAAATTAATAGGAATGTCATGTATGTGCTTCTTCTAGCACCTTAAGTTTGAACCTTGCAATAACTCTACATGTCAAATACATTTTCAAAGGTTATATTAGCGTTCATAAAGAGCTTCCTTTCTTATTTCAAATTCTTGTTCCATTAAAAAATCAATACAGCCATCAGAGAACTATCCCATTTTTTAAAATGGGTAGTTAATTTCTTGGCTAGATGTAGAAATTTATCAATTATAAGGAAATACATAACAGCGTGTCTAAGACAAATATTACAAAAAGATAATGCATTATACTCCTGCAAAAATATCAACAGAATTTCCCAGTAAAACAAAGAAAAACCAGTATTGTCTTGAAGAATATAAAGCACAAGGTTGTATGAATTTTATATCACTTCTGCACTAAAATACAATATTAATGAAGTGGATATTTGTTTAATTCTTTTATTTATTATAAATCTTTAGAACTAAGAATCAATGCATAGGAAGTGCATAGGATAATATTCGTCAAATTAGTATATTTTGACATTGGTATTGTATAAAATAAAGGCATTTTACTAATGCTTTCCATGGAATATTTTCATCTCCATTCTCCTGTAGATTCTTTCAAAAGAATTAATTGTTTTAAAAATATCAATGGAAAAATAGGGTAACATAGAAAAAACTGTTGAAATAAAAAGACAGTGTCTGATGAACAAAAATGAACATGAGGAATCCAAACATTTGGCTGCTTAATTTCAAATATGGAAATTCTCATTCAAATTTACTATTTTTTAACTTTATATTTTTATTCTGCCTAAAATCTCACCTGTTTGGGATGTATTTGAATCAGTTAATTGCACTGTTGTAAATCCAAGTAGTTTTAAAGTTAAGAAATAAGTAATATATTTACTGACTTACATTATTTAAATTCTAAGATTTAGTTGGAGTCACTAAATTAGGTAGATAAAAGGCTTTAGTCCAAGAGAAATATAATCATTTCAGAACATCTTGCTTAAGAAGCCAGTCAGGAAAGTACAAGGCAAGCTGGTATAGTTGTATTTTGGATTTTGTATGATATGCTCTAGGAAATGAATCAAAGAAGCAAAAGGAAACAGGAATGATCCCCTTCCACTTCAAAATTCTTTATATAATGGTACTCCTACCTCATGCCTTTGTCTATTGCTAAAACAAAGTGCTGGAGACTGGATACTTTACAAAGAATAGAGATTCATTTAGCTTATAATTCTGGAGGTTGAGAAGTCCAAGAGCAGGGAACCAACATCTGCTGATCGTCTGGCAAGGGTCTCATTGAAGATTGCTGTATCATGGTCTGGTGAAGGGGTCATCTTGCAGGACAGAGCCTGTATGCTAGAGACAGCTCCTGTTACTAATGAAGGCATCCCTTTGCTAAGCAGATGAACTCAGTGGTCCATTAATGCATGAATGGATGAAACATCTATGAGTTCAGAGACTGTTAAACAATTTCCTCCCCAAAGTATCACCTATAAATACTTTTAGCACACTAATTTGGAAAATCATTTCCAATGTATGAAATTTATGGAAAAATTCAAACCATAGCAATGTCTCCTCTTATCTCTCTTTTTTTCGGGGGTGGTTTGAAGAAGGAGGTCTGTTTATTTTATGACTTTTTCTTGGAGTAAAATTATAGGCTCTCAAAAGGATTAAAAGTTAACTGCATGACAATAACTATGTCTCCAAATTTGCCCCATCTAAAAAACACTGTTAAATATATTTAACAGGAATATCACAGATAAATGTTGTTGAAAAGATCATTATAAAGCACCAAAAATAAAAGCTTGGAAAAAAACTTAAAGACACACCAATCTGTCTTGCACAATATAGATTTCTTTCATTTGCTTCTGTTTCAAACAAGTCACATTCTAAACTGCAGGTCACCTCTATCATGATCCATAGAAGCCTGCTGTTCATAGAACAAGGTGATGAATAAATTAAGACAATGTTATAACTAACCAGCAGGTTCGAAATAAAAATTCAAATTAAAACTTAAAAGATTAGAATTTGGCATGAAGAAGAAATACCAATATCTTTACAATCTTTAAAAATATATTTGATATCTGGATGCATTCTCACATGTAAACTTAGCAAAAATAACGAGAAAAGTAAAAATCATTTTAGGAGTTACTACATAAAATGTTGCTTAGTTACTGTGCTTAATTAATGACATTTCTGAGCTTATCTAGATGATGGCGCTCAGTTCTTCAACCCAATACTAAAGTATGATTACCTGAAGCTATTTGAAGATTCTTTATGCGATGAGGGAGCTCAGTTTAAGCCAACCCACAAACACGAAAAGTGCACCTAGAGGACCCTCGCGATAGGGGAACCCTCAGTTACTAGTGGCTGAATTCACGTTGACAACAGCTTTGCAGCAAGACATTGTCGCAGTCACCTCGGAGCCCATCGCGACCAGCTCCAGCTCCACAGTCGTCATCTCTAACACTTAGAGCGTGGTGAAAGGTGACGGGGTCAACGATTCCTGCTAAATTTAAAAACAATCACAATGACAATAGAAAGTAGCGGGACGTACAACTCAAAATTTAAAATATCAACTTTAGGTTGATATTATTGGCAGCTGAGGTAACTCTGTCTAGCAAGGAGATTCTTGTCTTTATCTTTACATCAGATGTTTCAACCTAGAGCTAGGTATTAATGTGCCCTTTTCTTCAAAATTGGAAAAATTCTTAAACACTCAGAACGTGCTCATCCATGTTCGGTGGCTTTCTGTTTTCTCTTATTTGGAGCAAATCAAGTCAGCATTATCGAGTATTAAATCATGAATGATATTTTTAGTACTTTGTAACATGTTAAACTTGTAAATATATATTAACACAGTAACTATACATAGGTTATAAAATTAAACATTCCTAGAGGCCGATAATGTAGCTCAGTGACACAGGTCCTGCCTGGCAAGCGCAAGGGCTTGAGTTTGATTCCCGATACCAAAAATAAATAAATAAAATTAATTAAAGATTCCAAATAGAGATATAGTAATAAATAAATTCATCATCCAAATTCATGATCAGCACTCATTTTCCTTTAAGAAGAGATCATCAAGGGAGAAAATCTAGGGTATTTACATCATAGTTTAAGTTTCGCAAAAGCACTGACAGTTTAATACTAGCGTGAAAAGTGACGATATTGAGGCATCATAGTAGCAATTTTATTATAGAAAGCTCATCCTTTTATTGCAGACATAAATCGTTGGGATAAGCCACTTGAAAGAATAAATTATATCTAAACAGAAATTTATTAGAGTTAATAAAATATCTTCTATCTTTTGCCTTAATTCAAAGGATGATTACCTTTCCCTTGGACACTTTACCAACTGTGGTTCGCACCAGCCGCCACAGCACTACGGTGACAAATACAGATGTCAGATCAGCTGATTATTTTCTTACACACAAAAAAGACACAAAGGACCATCAACTTTAACGTCTGCAAAGTTTTCATTGTTTATTCAATACTGTATTAATATCAAAGGTATATTTTTGATTACTATTAATTCTCTCTGAATGAAGTGATGGAAAGTTGGAAGACACACATCTTATGAGGTAGCAAAATTTGTATTTGTTGAAGAAAAAAATTTTTTTTATCGGTACCAGGGATCAAACTCACGACCGTGTGCTTGCAAGGCAGGAGTTTACGCTGCTGAGCTAAATCCCCAGCACGTTGAAGAAATTTTTGTCATATCCTGTGACCATCTCATCCTTTTGTAATTCAAGATGTGAAATAATCATGCAAAACTTTTCTTTCAAAGGTTGGATTATTAGCAATAAATGAAAAAGTCTTCTATCATTTCTCCCTCACTTCACATTGTACTTATCATAAGTACTTATGTTCTGAACATAAGCAGTTTTCCCAACGTGGAAGAATAGGCTAGTATGCAAATTAACATCATTACTTCAACATTTTGTGGTCCATGAATATCATGTGATATCATTAATAAATCAGTGGGATACATGTGTTTTCTAAAAAGTCACAGAATTTCTCTACAAATTATTTTGCTTTATTTTATAAGCATTCACTAACAATATGATGTAGACTTGTTTGGATCTTTGCTACATTTTACCTATCTAATTTATAAGAAAATATTACTTTCTACTGTATCTTAGAAAAATAAATTTCCTTTCCCTAAAAGATAACTATGTTATATGAAAAAATTACATGAAAATATCCAGGACTTAGTGCTACTCTTTGGTAGAGTTTCCTAAAAAGTACTATTCTAGAGACTGTTTAGAGGTGACTATATCATTATCTAATAGTCCCCAATTTTCAGTATTTGCAAATATTGTCTCTATTCACAGGTTGCATTTTGTATTTTGATGCAAATCTATCATGGTACCATATGCATCTGTTTCAACTTACACATTCTGTATGTTATAAGAGTACTGCTGCTAATGCAGGAGTTTATGAAGTTACACTGAGTTTTACTCATTATGGTACTTTGTTTCAATGATTCTGTATTGTACTACTTTATATCAGACCATATTTGTTACTTATTAAGTAATAATTATTTGTTTTTTATAGTGGTTAGATTTTGTTTGTGGTAGAAATGTGCTTGATGTGTGCAGAATGAGGTACAGCTAAGGGAATCATTAATTCTCTTGCATTCTTTGCCAATTAGAAATACATTGGGTGTTTTCAGGATAACATAGCTTTCCTGATATTGAGGTCCAAATGTTCAGACACTCAGTACCTTACTATTCCTGTTTAGAATATAGGCAATGCTTGGGGCTCCAACAGCCATTTCACTATTCTTTTTTTTTTTCTTTTTCTTCTGAAGTTTATTGCTAAAATTTAAGTATACATAAAGATCATACTCTGAGCCCAAAAGTTATCTACTAAAGATGGGAGAAGGGAAAAGAAGAAGCCTATGTCTGAGATATTATCTTAGATTAAAGTATCAAACTGTAAAACGTCTACCTGTAGATACATTGGATGTGAGGAACATGACACATTTAACTATTTAAAACTCAGAGTTTTTTAAGTTTTATGTTATGGCAAAACTCCTACAAACCTAATTATTATACACATGACCTTTCCAATTTCTAATTGTAGTGATACTTAGTAATATATGTCCTGATAGGATATTATATATATGAAATAATTTCATCCAATAATGTCCCATCACCATAACTCTTAGTAATATATAAAAAAGATATTTTTCTTAGTTCATTGTAGATTACTATGAAATAAAACAAACATAGTTTTTACTTTTTTAACACCAGTAGACCATAGCCTGAGAAATCATTTTAAAAATCCATTTTAAAGAGTTGCTTGAATCAATGGAAATACATACTCATTTAGAAAAAACTCTAAGAAAGTCTCTTTGTAAAAGCTACTTAAGTTAAATACACTTATTGACAGTAATGCAGCTTGATTTGTTCAAACAAAAGACTTGAAAAAACTAGCAACAAATAGAAGGGAAGAGTAGCTTCCTAGCAAATAAAGCACAAAGCATTAATTCTGCTCCAAGTAGATTTTGTATCTAGAGCACAAGAGTATTTAAATGAGTTTTTCTTTATTCTTGTTCAATTGGGAAGGGAAAGTAGTTTCAATCCTTAAAGTATGGGTAATCAAAGATTTTATGGATGTTACCCACAATGCTAGAGTATACCTTAAAACCTCAAAGTACCGAGTGGCTACAGTAATATCACAGATAGACTGGAAGACTTTCCCTTTGACCAAGGAGCATTTCGTGTGTTAAAAGTGAAAATATTGACATTAAAAGATGAACAATATTGCTTCTGTGTGTAGAATTTAAATATTAAATCAGAAAAAAATCAGCATACAAAAGTAATATGTTCAATCAAAATTAAATATAATAAATATAAATTATGTTTAGTGACAATTATGCTCTGCCATAGGACCCAGACAGATTAAATTGTTTAAACAATGAAAACAAACAAACAAAAAAACCAATAATAATTTACATTCTCCATGCAGTGGAGTAAATTAGATTTCAGAAAGCATTTTTGCTGATCTTATAAAGAAACCAAGAGAAATAATTAGTATAATTCTCCTCGAGGACAATCATATTAGTAAACCAGAATATGAAAATAAGACTTTTCAGTTTGTCTGAGTTTTATCTGAGGTACCACATATCAAGAAGAAAGTAATTACCGTTGCATATTTTCTGAAAGAATGTGCCTGTCTTTACATACAGTACTTACAGAAAACTGATGCCCCACAGTTCCTGCTATGATTGGCCAATTTTCACCTATTACCCCTTTAGAAGAAGCCACTGAATTGATCAATTGAGACATCAACAGAGTGTTTACTTGAAGAACATTGTCAGCCACCTACAGCATTTAACTTCCACCAGGTGCTCATCTGTATGTGTGTGTGGCGGCAAAAAGCCCACAATTAGTACGCTTGCTGTTTTGTAGGGTCTGGTGTGATATAGGTCCTTGAATCTGACCACCCCATGAAAAAACCCATGAGGCTGAAAAGTTTTCCTACAGCACAGTAAAAAGATGATGCCTCACACTTGCCAAGCAGGTGCTTGTTGTGCCACTGAGCTAAATCCCTGGCCCAGAAGATGAAAATGAAGGGAAGAAATCACGTTCCTGCCTTAGGCAGGGTGAAGCACCCATCCTCTTGGAGATGTATCTGGACTTTCATGGGAGATGACCAACCTATAAATACTCTGGAGGAGATGACAGTGTGCTCCTAATAGTGGAAAGAGCTTGCATGAGTTTGACCTGTAAGAAGAAGCAATGGATGTGAGTGGTTTGTCAGAGGTTAGAGAGCAAGAAAACTTTGCCACAAGGCTGTATCAGAAATTCCTGGTGAAGGGAGGGTTTCTCTAAGAAACTCCTAAAGTTGCCTTACAGGAAGTTTGGCCAAGAACCTGTGACAAGGAAACAGTTTAGAACTAAGCAGATACATTTGATTCTGTTTTGGAGGTGGGTTTTTAAAAAAATATTTTATATCTTTTTTTGTTTTTTTTCTCAAATTTTTCAAAACCACTTGTCTTAGCAACCAAAAGACAGACACTCTCACAAGTGGGTCAGAATGTGCCGTGAGTGCAGTTGTTTCTCTCCATTCCCTGTACAAACCTCCTCACTACTACTACTTGAGTGGGAGAAGCTTCAGATTGGATGAGATTGGCTCTGACATTAGACTGGATGGGAGTTTTCAATCTGAATGGAGAACTTTCGTTATTTTCCGAGAGTGATGAATAAAGCTGTAAGGTCAGCCTGAAATATTGCGCTGACGGAGGAGATTTGTCATAACAAAGACAACAATGCAGTACAATAAAGTTGTTTGAGCATTTCTCCCTACTTAATCTACCTCATTAATTATTACACTTCTATTAGCATCAAAACAAATGTATATGTATTAAAAAACTGATCTTACATCTACATATGATGAATTGATGAATGATGAATTATTTTCTTTCAGTGAAAAATATTTCATTCTTAAGATAAAAAGTATTTATAAGACAGAGTCTTGCATAAATGACTTGAAGAAGATTGCCTCATATCTTCTCTTGAAATATAAACTCCAAAATTAAATACCTTTAGCAAATAGAGACTTATCTATTATTTATAATCATTTTCTCCCCTAAAAAATATGGTTTTGAATAATTAGCAGCAATTTATCAGTTCTTCCTAGCAAATAATTACTACATATACACTTAAGAATGTTATTGTAATTAATATAATTCTGCTAATGTTGTATTTAAATATAAACTATGTGTGTACAGTAGACAAAATATCAACCTTATTTAATCCTAAACTTATAATCCTCCATTGTGCAAGGACTGACCAAATTTCTAAAATAGTTTGATTATAATTTAGGGCAGTATTTTCACATTATTTCATTAGTATTCAGAAGGATTTTTCAAATAATTTCTATTTTGACAACTGTGAAATATGAATACCTCCAAAATGTGGGAAATTATAGCAAATTTTATCTCATGCACTTCCCCAAACATTCTCTGATCAAACAATAAAAAGCATTTCTAAGCCTCCGTGGATTGGCTGGTCACCCTCTTTCTATGTTTTTTAACTACACAAACATACACACATCATTAATAAATTCACATAATACATTGAACTGCCTACCAATCAATGTTTACATAGTTTGTATTAATTTTCTTTTCTTCTTGAATTCAACAACTAAGTAAAATTTCTTAGTCTTTCATTTTTCCCAATCTGACTCTAGAATTTTAAAAAGCACAACTTTTTTTCAACATAGGCTGAAAATAAGAACCATTTTGCTGTATCACTGTGTGTACCTAAACCTTAAGAAAATCATTAAAATTATTTGTGGTTACTTTTTTCCCTTCTGTATAATGAGCATGGAGTACAAAAGACACTCTTGACCTCTTAGGGGAGGCACAAAAGTCTAAGGAGCTATGGTAATAAGGAGTAAATGAGCTAAAATAAGAGGACATATTTTGAAATTTTGTATATATTTTCTTAATGATAATTTGAAACAATGCATGAGAAGAACATGATATATGCCTAAATTGCTCTGTATTTCCTGTTCAATTATGTAAATATTTGCTAGTAACAGGAGCTGTGAGATTGATGAGTAAATTACATGTACGTAGAACCACAATTTGTTCAATGAATTCTGAGAACAGGATCTTACTTCTATTTGTATGTGAATTATCTGATAAAGTGTGTTTACTGTCCAGGAAATAATACTTATAACTTATTAAAAGTCAAAAATTGTGTGGCATTTTGTCTTTGTCAAAATTAATGTATTGTAATAATCATTATTACTACATTTAGTGTGGCAGTAAAGATAATTTATTTAACTTCATGCTATATTTATTATCTTCAGAACAATCAACAGACTTGCAGTTTCTACAGGTATAGAAGTTTTATAGTTTAGATACAAAAGTGTCTCCTGTACAGAAGTAAATGGAGATAAATTTAGTTTGAGTGGTCAATGGGCACTATAACCAAAAACTGTGTGATTGGATCAGGCCCATGAAGACATTTTCAAATGATTTCAAATACAATCCACTATTTGTTATCTCAGATCATGAAAAAACAAAAACTATTGTTATAGCTTCTACCTTTTTTTTTTTTTTACCTCAAATGCACAGTGAAATACTATTCACTCAGCCCACTGGTAGAAACTGTCTGTCATAACTTAGTATCTGAGGGCTTCTACTTTATCACCCTCCTTTGCAGGATCATATGCTTAGTTTTGTCCAAAGAAATTTGTGAAATGGCTCATATCAGTTCTGGTACAAAGCTTTTGTGAGCTGATGTTTTTGATCACTAATTTGTCTTCCATTAATGATAAATATCCTGAGTATGTGTTCCAAAGGGGACAGTTACCAAATGAAAGAGAGAAAGACTCCAATTGCACAAACCTCAGATGGATATAAATTAAATCTTTGATGTGCTTATTCCTGAAGCTTTTAGTGTCTCTGTTGCTAAGAGACAATTTCATCTAGTTTTATGTATATACATAAGTTCCAAAATTTATTCAGTAACTATTACTATTATTTAAAAAATACAGTCAAAAGTAAAATTTTCTTAACCTCTGAGTATCAAACATTCCAATCAACATTTCTATTTTTTGGCACTATTCTCCAACATAAACTCTACTGAAATTCATTTGCAGTCATTGTGCATGGACTCTGAAAAGCGTCACTTTATCTGTACCCTCTGTGAAATGTTCCTCCTCCATCTCCATGGGTTCACATCACATTGGCCTCCAACTCAATTCCATTTGCAATGCTTGCTAAAAGAAATCTTTACCAAAAGTGAGCAATGTGAAAACTTTCATCATATCCAAAAATTTCACTTATCTGAAAAATACGGGACTTTCTGATAAGCAGTAATTCTCTAACAATGCTATGTAAAGTGAAAATTGTGACAAAATTATCTCACTCATTCCTGACAAATACTGTACTTTTTCAAAGTATAGATGACTGTAAGTTTCTAATTCTAATTATGATTTTCAGTTGAATTTCTTCAGTGTGACATTGTGAGCTAATGCATAATAAGCCCTGTGAGATTTGCAACAATTAAAAAAATGACAATAATCATTGAAGTTAAACCACATATACCATAAGATTTTTTTTTCTAAAGGATTTAGTAATAAGTACATACTTGGCATCATGCATTGAATTATATAATGAAATAAAAACTGATCTTTGCTATATAGGATGTTCAGGATCTTAGATAACGGAGTAGGAATCTCATTTTTCCCACTTATTATTGATGTTTCCTTGTTCAGTCTTCCTTAGGTTGCTCTAGTACCTCACTAGAAGTTAGGCAGGGAAGATGATGGTGATGACAACAATCATAATATCTCTGTAGGGTTTGCTATAAGAGTTACCAAAGAATACAAATGCGGCACCTCAGGAAGTATGCATGCATACAAGAATGCCTTTTATTATTGCTACTGCCTCTATTTCCACCACTATCGTTTTTATTGGAACAATCATGTCAAGCATCAAGATTATATTTCAGAAATCCATCAAATATCATCCATTTTTTTCTGCAAAGAAATTTTGAATGTATTAAAAATGTGTTATAAAATATGGAGAAAATTTCAATCTTATTATATCATGAAGTGAATTGTTACTGTACATTTTCAAGAAGGAAAGTGAATCAATGTATGTGAGATGTGAACTGTATATTATTCTTACTGGTTTCCAGTAATGTCTTTGTTTTCCCAGTCCTCTTTACTAAACATTTTTTATGCTATAAACAATTTTTATTTTTAAATTTATTTGAGAAAAAAAGCACAGAAAATAAAAACAAAAAGCAAAAGAGAAAAACAAACAACAACAAACCCAAAATAATAACATTATAGGTTTTGAAAACAAAACGATAGGAATTTAACAATGGTTGTAATATTGCATATTACCAGATTACCAGATATAGACATGTAAAATTGATCTAATCATATGACTAATAATACAGTTAGGAAGGGAAAAGGAAAAATATGATAGCTAAGATACTACTAATTCTTTACTAAATTTTGAATGATAGTTCATTTTAAGCTTTTACCATGCAACCATGTAGGGAAGCTGGTTATATGTTCCATGTAAAATATCCCAGTATGTAATTTAAATGAAAATATAGTTTTGGATTATTATTCATGTAAGTAATTCATTGTAATTTGTTGAAAAATTTTATATAGCAATTTGTTATAATTTTTTATAAATCAGGGAAAATAACTGATCACTGTTATTGAAAATTACATTTGCAAATTAGTTGATTTTCAAAAGGTATTATACAAAAATCTGACATTGGTTAGAAAATTCATATCAATTGAGCATAGTTTTTTAAAAAAATGTAATACATTAAAAGACACATTGGTATGAATCTTTCCCAAAAGCACACACCCCAAACACACTTGGAGCATCCTTATCTCATCAATCTTCCTGACCAGATGTCCTGAATTGGTTCAAACCACTTACCCTCTACGGTCGTTTTGACTTTGGAGAATACACAGAAATGAGACACATGGTACTCAACTGGGTGATATAGATGTAAGGAAAGTACACCATATTTTTAAGAGCCTGCCTCACTGTTGGATAGCACATAGATACAGTATTTACTGTATTTTGCATTTACTGCATTTTTGAACATATTTCTAAAGGTACTCATGAAAGAGGATTTCCAAAAGTGTTTCAGGAAATGACAAGAATGACAAAGTAAGTGTGTTTGAAGTGAGAAGTATTTTCAGTGAGATTAATAGCAATGTTTTCTTAAAAATATATTTTTTGAAATACTTTTAATAATCATCACATATTTGGTAATTCCTCATCCAGTGTTTTAAGAAAATTTTTTTAAAATTTTAAGATGATTGGAGATTTACAGATATCTATAATAATAATAATAATAATAATAATAATAAATTTTATCCCTTTTAAAAGTTTCTCACTATTTTTTTTTCTTTTTTCTGTTCATTCTCATTTCTGAGTTTCTGGCATCTTCAACTACAAGTCTGGAACATTTGTGGAATATTGGAAAATACATTGCCTCCATCTTCCCTGAATTAGAAATGCTGTACATTGTATGTGTTTCTTCAAATATTTTTGCATATACATCAACAGATGCTGTACTTCAAAAATTTAAACTATTATCTACATTTTATTTTGTTTTTTTTTTTTTTCTCCATATCTTGTATTAAAGAATCCATGAAACATTAAGCTTGTGTGTCTGATTTACTTAACATGGTCTCAAGGTGCATCCATTTGTCTAAAGACCACTCAAGTTGATCTTTCATTATGGCAGAGTGCTACTCCATTTTGTGTAAATATCACAGTTTCCTTATCTGTTCATTTGCTCGTGGACATATGGACTGTCTCCAAGACTTAGGTATTATGAATTGTGCTGTTATCAATATCTTTCTCAAAGAAGGGGACCAAAAAATAGAGAAAAGTGAGAGGAAGGCAAGTGATACGAGATGAAAGAAAAGTAATTGGAATATGCTATGGACCAAGTCCATAGAAGCAGTGTAAACACATACTGCGAACATTGAAAGAAAATGCAGGCGATCAAAAAGATGAGCCGACAGGGAGATGGGGAGGGGAAGGATGGAAAAAAGTAACTAAATGTGTTAGTACAGAAAGTAACTTTCATGAGGAGTGTGAACATTATGTGTTATATACACGTATGAATGAAGTAAAATGAAAATTAAAAACTTAATACATTAGAAACAAAGCAAAAAATTAAGAAAACTAATCAAAGAAAACCTAAGTTCTAATATATCTGCACATGGTTTGTTTCAGATATTTAAAACTAAAAATAGCATGGCATATCCTTATGTAGAAAATTATTGGACCACATTCATTTAGTTTTAATTTTATGAAAGAAAGAAGTTTATAAATGTTTATGTTTTTCTGAAATTTAAAAAGCTGAGTGACGGTTTCTACTTGTGTTCATTCATGTTTGTCCAAAAACTGATATTTTCACTTGAGTGTGATAAAAAGAATGGATTTATCCTCACCACTCCAAGAATCCACAACACTCTCTGCACTCTCAGTGAGAAAAGGGAGAAATCATGATTCAATTTTTAATAAGGAACTTAACATTAAAATTTTAAAATAAATCATGCATGTGTAAGTGTGCCCATTTGACAGCTAATCATAAAATGTGATTTATTTGGACTTTGCTTTATTATTTCACAAAATGATGTTGGCGTTTTGAACACTTAATAATGATCACTTAATAAACATTCACCATGGATCTATAATTAATAAAAACAAAGAACAATTATTAGTTTTATTATTCAATCATTCAAACAGTCTCAGGAAAATGCAAACTTCTTGTAATATTTTATATTCATATTCTTAATGGTTTTCAAGTAATATTGTAATTCTTTCTAAATCTTTAATACAATAGAAAGATGAGAGACAGAATAAAAAATACTGCTTTGAAACAATTTACCTTTCCAATATCAACAAAATTTTATGAATTAGTGTGACAATTAATCAGTGGATTTTATACAATCAAATAATCAATGGATTGTATTCTGTACATTTATATTTCAAAGAAGTGAGAAGCTAAAGCAAAACATATAAAATTTTAACCTTGAAATCTTAAAAGAACATATTAAATGTTTATATCCTAAATAATTTTGTACTATTGGAAGTCAAGTGTTAGATTTCAAATAAAAATGGTTTGCTCTTTACCTACTACTATCAGTATGACTTTAATGACCTTTAATAGCAGTTAGGTGAAAATTCTTGAAGAATTTACAATCTAATTTGGTTTTTTAAAGAAGCTCTAACATTCCAATTGCCAATTAGGAATTTGGAAATGAGGTTCATAAGTAATGTACATCACATCACGCAGTCTCTGTCTCCACACACCCAGTAGAAGGCCCTCGAAGTGCTCTTGCTCCTGCATTGCACCAGCTTCGTTCTTCCAGCTGGGTAAGCTCAAAATATGCACGTCATCCTTGTCCCCGCCCCTTTGTACCTTACACACGATTTGTTAGTATATTCCTTCAGTTCTACCTTTCAAAGAAGTTAAAACTGTGACTCTGTCTCATCTCACTGTGTCATTAATTAACCTTGACATTTGCAGTGTCTTCCTAACTGGTCTCCTGTATTTGATCCCATTTTCTTTCATACTATTTTCAGTAAAAAACCCAGAATGATTCTATTAATTCAAACGATACTATGCCTCTGCTCCCAGACCTCATACTGTTACCACTGCGCTAAGCCCTTTCCAACTCTGCAACAAGATTAACATTCTATAACATCTGAGCCTGTGCAGTTGCTAAGTTATTGGTCTGTAATGCTGTCCCCCAAAATCCTCAAACTTTTGTTCCCTTCCCTCTTTATGTTTTTATTAAGATGCCATTAATCTCAGAATCCATTTCACCATTTTATCCAAAATTTGCCCTTTTATTTGAACACCTTTCATACTTCCTCCTTGGAGTACTTTTTCTTTGCAGTTATTATAAGCATGAGGAGGATAATTTTACATATCTGTGTATTTGTTTTTGTCTAGTTCATTAAAATGCAATTCCAATAAGGGTAAGAATTTTGTTCAAGAGCACTAGAAGAGTATGTAATAAAGAATGCCTGTTTAATAAATATTTATTGAAAAAAAGAATAAAGAGAAAAAGCAAGGGAGGGAGAAAGGAAAGGAAGAGGTATTAGAAATCTTTACAGCTCTCTTAAAATGTCAAAAGACTCATTACTGAAAGTAACTTACTCCAAAGAAACCACATAATATGAAAAATATATGCTTAGCAGTTTTTCACTAAGTAAAGATGATAAAATGGAATATTCTATTGAATAGTCACTGAGCATTACTTGTCTGTTAGAATTTAAATCAAGTTTAAAGTTTAGTTGTATTTATTTTCCAAAGCTTCAGTAAATGTCAGTGTGAGCTTCTTGCATAATCCCATTCTTTTTAGAAGTTTTACAGAGTGCAATAAATCAAGAGCTCTACAGTATTGGTGAATAATTAAATGACAACAATAGTAGTATTTTATGCTATTCAAAATAATTTGGAAGCCAAATAGCTATAAGACCTAACTTGACAACCCATTCCAAAATAACATACTGTCATTTGATGATAACAAATGAACATTTGAAATACTGATCTTATAATAATTTCCTATATCTATAACTTATAGTAAAACCACACAACTGTATACCTTCTATATATGTCACAGTGAATACATGAGACCTCTGTGGTTTTACAAATGTAAATGTCTTCCAAAGATCCATATGTTGAATTCCCTAGAGCTTTACATTACAACATGAACTATTTTGCTGATCAAGTGATTACATATGGACTGTTTCAAGTGAGAATGAGGTCACAGTGGGGAAGTTACAGCTCTAATCCATCATGATTGATGTTTTTGTAAGAGAGGATATTTGCACACGCTGGAAGATTGGCATGCTAACCTGAAGGCAAAGATCAGAGAATGGCATGCACAGCCCCAGGAGCCCCTAAGGATATGTCAGAAGTGAGGTTCAAGCCCTAGAAAAGTTTTTCTTCACCTCACTCAGAAGAAACCAACTCTACTATTACCTTGATGTCCACTCATTAGCCTCTAGCACTATGATACAATAAATGTGTTGTTTAAACCATCCAATCTGTGGCAACTAGTCTATTTGGCAGCCCCCCAAATGCTAATGTACATATGCTACTAAGTTCATGCACTTAGATTGTGGAGCCAGGAACCAGAAATTCTTTTAAATGACCCTTTCATCCACTGTGGAGTAGTTGAAGAAAAACAAAAGGGGGAGGGGAGTCAATGTAATTGAAAATGGTCTCTCTAAAGTCATTTATTTTAGGTTTGGGAAAGTCCTTTGATGAAAGTTTCTTTTGCTGTTTCCTTCTCAGCTAGCAAAAACCAAGAAAATCCTGACAGAGGAAGGAGAAACAACTTATTGATAAGAAAAACTTGGAATTCTCAAACACAAGAAAAGAGAAAGAGGGGACAACATACAACAGAAGGAAGAAGGTGATTTTCAAAGTAAAGGAACTGATTTGTGGTTTATTTTTCCTAAATGGAAAAAAAATTCAAAATTTTCCCAAGATTAATCATCTGATTTACTTTTCAGAATGTGTTGTGATCAAGCATGAAGAATTTATTTAAGGGAATATGTGTGTCCATGAAAAGATGTCAAAATCTCTGATTATTAAAAAATATCCACTAGAGATCCACTAGTGGAAAACTTCAAAACTATCTTTGTCAAGAATGATTTTTTTCTGGAACTGCTGCCATGAAGCTTAATAGTTTCCTCATAAGAAACGTATTTATGGAATGTGCTAAATATTCAAAAAGAATAAAATAATTATTCTGCCATTTAAGTAGCTTGTGCCACCAAATGAACCTGAATATAGTCAGTAAAATGGTATATGTAATTGCTACAAACAAACAACTAGAACGGTTTAAAATATATATTAAATGATGAATATACATTTCTATTTATGTCATTTGAACTATAAAATATGAATTCACTTATACATCAATTGAATGATATAACATATAAAAATACTTTTGTAAAGAAATGTTTATTTTAGACATGATTTTACTCTTACAGTTAAAATGTACTAGAGAATAAATGTCTTTCTAGATTGAATTAATCCTTTAATATCCACCAATTTAGAAATCTTCTTGGTAAATGCTAATACCCACAGACATCTATCACTGAGACAGGAGTATGTGTCTTAGGTTAATGTGTCAGTAATTAGTCATCCTTGCTTCCTTAGAAGGTTAATAAAATATAATTTGGCACAAGTCCATTGCTTTTGGGGGTGTGTGGCTAAGGACATTTCAGAGTTGAGGAACCGAAAAGGCAATATACTCTTTCCACATTTTGGAGTTGGTCACATGAGAAGAGGAGAGAAGTACATGAATCATGGGTAGGAGAAGATTAAAATTTCTAATTCCCAAATTTGTTAACCATTTTGACAGTTGTTAATTTTGTTAAGTGTGATCTCCAGAAGTGAAGGAAAGATATCAGTTAGATAATTCATCTTGCCTTACCCCTGCACAAATAAACAATTGTAAATCTTGATAATTGGTAAAAAAATATTAAGTGTTACTTATATAAGCATTTTAAACTGATGGACTTGTTATTCATTTACCTTGTTAGTGAAAGCACTAGACTCATTTAACAGCATTATTTGCCAAATAAAGGAATTGGGTGTGATGGTACATATTTGTAATCCAAGCTTGCTGGGTGGGTGAGGCAGGATTGTTAAATTGGATCCCAGCCTGAGTAACGTAGTGACTTAGTGAGATCCTGTCTCAAAAAAAAAAA